>JANHGL010014350.1:17847-29221 GCA_024611195.1 Ceyx melanurus
ACCATTTAAAAAAAAAATAAAACAACAAAAAACACACAAAGCCAATAAGCAAAAAAACAGAAAAAAAAACCCAACAAAAAAACCCCAACCCAAACCCACAACTCTTCAAAAATACTAAAAAGACAAGTTTGTGGGTGCTGCAGCATCCACATCAGCTGTCTGATCTCCAGTGCTCATTAATGAATTAATGAATTAATAATAAAAATAATGAATTTAACAATAAAAATAATGAATTAATCTCCAGTGCTTATTAATGAAGAAGTTATGGCAAAATCTGAAGGATAAGAAGCAGCAATAGCACAGATCAGGGTTAGATGAGGATCTCACTTCTTTGTATGACTGTCTTGGGTTGTTTTCTTTCAAAACAATCATAATAACAGTTTTCAAATAAGAGATCAGAAAATCTGAGGGGAAAAATTTTGGAAAACAGGAAAATATGTTGCATGAGGTTTCCAGGGCTGGAGTCCTCTGCAGAGCAAATAGCCCTTTGGAGTTTGGAGTTGGGGAAGAAACTTACTTTGTACACTACCTACTCATTCATGAATAATTATTCTGTATAGTTTTCTGAGAGTAGTAAAGGAGGGAAATGTGAAGGCCCAGGTTTTTCCAAATAGAAAATACTGTCTGTATATTTTCTTGAAATTACCTTTATAATAGGTGACTATAATCACATGAACAGCAAGGCTTTTTTGTTCTGTTCTCATCCACATCCACATCCATATCCTCTGCTTTGCAACTGTGTTCAATTCTCCAGCAAGGAAAATGGCAAGCTGTAGCATATTAAATACTTTAAAAAGATTAATTGGCCATTAATCAAGGGATTGCATCTAGAGAAGAATCTATTTCTGCTTTCCTAAAGGCTTTTTGATGCTTAACTCTTGTTCACATGATAGTCTGTGAGGTTTTAATCAGGTCTTGTCTATCTGTGGCTATGGAAATAATTCTGTTTTGTCAGATTACCTGCAGTGTCTTCTGCTAGCTTCTCAAACAGCTTTCTGGAAGAGCTCATCCTGTAGCCTTTTTGGCTCTGCTGCTGGCACAGAGGTGTTAGAAGCACACTCCTGGGAAGAGACAAGAAGGTTTAACAGACCAGACTTAGATCAGCTTTTGCTGCTGCAGACAGCAAATAAATATCTGTGGTGTTAAGCAGCTGACGGGCTGTTTGTGCTAAATCAGGGCATCACTAAACTGCTGACACTTGGCTTTCCATATCACTTTCTTTGTTATAAAGCTCAAATGGGAGAGTAGGTTTTTTGTCTTGTGGGATTTGTGGCATATGGAACCACTTTTGTTCTTGAGGTTGACATTTTTTTGGACGGGGGAGTTTTCTCATGGTTTCTGCATTACTGCTTAGCAGGATGTGCTTTGTGGTCTTGGAGAAGTTGACTTATTGAAATGTTGTTACAACATAGCACAAAATCATGTTTCAATCAAGCAAATAAATACAAGTGAAATGACCCCTCGAAATACCTGTGTGTTAGAGAATGCTGGTTAGAGAATAATAAGAACTTTTGATTTTATTCATGGCCTAAATACTTACAAGAAAATTAGGACCTCTCAAATTGCTGGTTTTTTCTTTCCTCATTCTTAGAGGCTTTTGAGAATATTCAACTAAATTAAGTTTAACCTACAGTGTTTCAGTTACTAAAGAGGAGAGAAGAAAACAGAACTGGAATATAAAATATAGTAACTATTTTAGGGAGTACAGAAAATACTGCCTTTGGTTCTATAATTCCTCCTGCTTCCTTTTTTTTTTGTTTTTCATTTAGTTTTATTTTTCTCAGTACATTTAATACATCTATTTACCAACTGATAGCTTTGGCTACTGGAGGTGTATGTTGGGGTAAATGAGGTTCAGAACTGAGCTGCCACTTGAAATGAAAACAACATTCTTGCACCTCATTAGACCTCTATCAAAAATACTGATGGTGGAAAAATTAGCATTTGAAAACCAAAATTGTCCCTGTAAAAGTCACAAGTAAGACCTGCTCTTAGATGTTCAGAAAAAAACCCAACAATTAAATACTTCTGCACATCACCGAGATTACTTAAATATACTTTTTGTTCACAAGTATGGTCAGGAATATTTTAACATGGATTGAATTTGGCAGTTACTAAAAACAGTTACTGCAGCTTGATTTCTTCCTTAGCTCAGACCATAGCTGCAAACTGTGGGCTTTACATTTGTTTAGTGTGCTTGGAGAACTGTAACCTGGCCTGGAATGCACCAAGTTGGGCTTTGATCACAGTAACAGTGGTTAACATTGGCAAGAAGCAAGCAGAGTCACTGCACTCTGTTCTCAGCTGCTATAAAACTTGAACTTTCAAAGATCTCTGCTTCCCTGGGGTGCTCTAATTTATTGCTAAAGAAGAAAAATAAAGGAGCTTCCCTTTTGCTGCTGCCAGGAACATACGGTGGGATTTTTTTTTCCTTAAATAGTCCATATTCCCCAGTCTTTCTTCTGGATAATCCATAGTCCTGTCCAGAAACTTCTTTGGAGTATATCAAATCTATCATACAACTGTTCCTAAGATGATTTTTGTTGAGCTTAGCATTGCAGAACAAGCATGTAGTCTCTTTTGCAAAGGTGATGAAGTTGTTTAAATGCCTTAGTGATGGCTTTTTCTCTTCCATGGCTTCCACAGTAACAGTGTGAACATGAGAGTGCTGGAATGATGTGAAATTCTTGAGATGACATTTGTTAGTCTTTGGCTCATTGCATTGCCCTGTTATTTAACCTGTCAGTGTTTCACAGACATGCATCAGTCTGCTGTCTCTACTTGACTAAGCTAACTAACAAGGATTTAAATTAATTTAAATTAATAAAACACTGCTCTGAATTGTGACTCTGGGTTTATGCTGAACTGAAAAACCTGCCTGAAAGAGCTCTGATTGCTGGGATGAAACTTAACTACAGAGGATATTCTCACCCACAAAGCAGACTGAATTTCAATAGCAAGCATATTTACGAGAAATAAATCACAAGTGCAAGTAACAAAATGTTTCTACAGTTTTGCATCCAACATCTCTACCAAGCAACTGCCATAAGTTGCTGCTTTGGTTTGGTTTGGTTTCTGTTTTTTGTTATTTTCTGTGTGGTTGGTTTGTTGTTTTGGTTGGTTTTTGTTTTTAATCTCTCCAATCCATACTCCTTCCAGGGCTGTTCTTGCTCTCCCTGTGTCACAGACATAAGCAGCAGGCTCCAGCCACGAGTTTCTTCACTGGCATTTTAGCAGGGTGAACAGATCAGGTGATGGTTGAGTTCACACTCAACCTCTTCAGGCAGAAGAGAAACTGATTTGGCTCTCTAATAATTTTTTCCTTTATCCAACCAATACTTTTAGGGGGAAAAAAAAAATTCTAAGGACTTAAAATTCTTAAGACAGCCAACATTTTACCAATACAGGTGAAGCTAGGCAGTGGGCTAAATAAAACTGCTCAGAGAGTTGATGTTGCATCAACTGACTTTGCTTAAGGAAGCATTCTAAAAATACGATTATTGACTGTGCAACAATGCAGTTCCATTTAAGAAAAAAAAATCTTGCAGAGGAAAAAGTATTTGAAAAAATCTGGTTACTTTAGGTTTTTCCAGAGCTCCCTAACCTTTGCAATTTTCCTTTTTTTGGTAATTCTACTGATTTTTTTTTTGATCACAGAAGTCACCATTGTGATAATCTAGCTTGACTTTTGCCTAACATAGGCCATAGAACTTAAATATAGATCTTCAGAGAGAGAGAAAGTATCACTGATTTTGGAAAGATTTTTTGGGGTGCTCTGATTTCACCATTTTTTCTCGTTTTTAAGCTCTGTCTTTACTCATCCATCCAGCAAAGTAATATTCCTGGGATACTGTCCATTTTTAATCATGGATTAAACTGCCATGGAGAATACTGTCAAGATTTGGTTTCTACCAGCTGCAGAAATGCTGATCCATCTCACTGGTGCAGAAGCTGATCAGCTTGCAGATGTAGCCCAATTCAGTTTCAAAACTGTAGTCTCAGTTTCCATGCATTTTAATGCTGATGATTTGATAAAACAAGTCTGTGAGGAGTTTCTGAGCCTTAAGTTGCTAAGAATGTGCATGTTGGACAAGCTTTTGTTGCATGTAAGGATGTTCTTGCAGTTGAAATATTCATAATGCCTCTTGTCTGGATGGATTCTGTGATGTACTGGTGGAGGTGAGCTGATGGAGCAGCTTCTCCTCAGTGGAATACTTCCCTTGTCAGGCTCCTCTTCCCTGGCTGCCTGCTTGTCCTCCTGAAATAGCTTGAAGGAACTTAATGTCTCTCAAGCTTTTACCACCACCACCAAAACAGGCTGGAAATGCTGTTCAAAGATGAAAAAAACTTGAAAAGGAAGAGGAGTTTTTTTCAGACAGTGTGATGCATAGATTTAATTTACATGTGAAACCCCACTAAGGATAGTAACTTCTAAGGAAGAAAAACACTGTTAATCTCTGAACTGTAATACTAAGCCATTAAAACTGTGTGTTTAATTCAATAAGAAGCAAATACTTAAGCAAAACAGGCAAAAAAAAAAAAAAGCCTCAGAAGGTGGTGGGGAAAAAAATGATAGATATTAAGTACATCCCCTGTGAATACAGTCTTAAGGCTATAGTAACAATTCTCATATTGTCCATTTGGCTGGTAAATTGCACTTTTTATTGTGACTTCATCTTTCCCCATCTCTGCTCCAGGGTGTGACTAGAGGAGCTGTGCAATGGAGCCACAGACAGTTGGGAGCAGTCACTGCAGCTTTATGGCCCGGCTAGACTGTGCAGGTGCAGGCCGTGGGAGGGCCTCTGCCCCCAGGGTTGTGCAGGTGAAACAAAAACCAGGACTAGAACTATCTTATCTCCTTCTGCTTCCAAGTTTCCAGGGATGTTGGTGTGCAGTTAAAGCTCTCTCCACCTCTGTCCCATTGCTACTAACTAGTATTTCTTCCTAGACAGTGACACGAGCTCACCACTGAGGAAAGAATAAAGGCCCAGGCCCAGCCCAGTTGGTCAGCTGCTAGCCAGGGAAGCTTCCTCAGGGGAAGTTTGGTGTGGGCTTGAACTTCCCACTGAGAGGATGCCCTCAAGTTGAGCTTCCAGAGAGATGAATTCTTGTAACCACTAGCAAGTTAATCAGTAATAAATATTTCTTCTTAGAAAGATATAGTCACATAGTACCAGATGCTACTTTGTCCTGTCAGGATGAGACAGGGGCTGCAGATACTTTGCTGGACTGGGTTTACCAGACAAGATGAGCAGAGAGATTCCCTGTGTCTAGAACCTGACAGGTTTGAGTGTGAGCCAAATCATGAGCTACTTGGCACTATCAAACTCCTGCACTTTGGGTTCT
The DNA here is from genome assembly GCA_024611195.1 of Ceyx melanurus. Taxonomy (NCBI): domain Eukaryota; kingdom Metazoa; phylum Chordata; class Aves; order Coraciiformes; family Alcedinidae; genus Ceyx; species Ceyx melanurus. The sequence goes on from JANHGL010014350.1 coordinate 23,194, forward strand.
GTGTAAAGCACAGCTCTTGCTGCCTTATGCACTTCATAGGTGTTTCCTTCAGATCTTAGCCTGGCTCTAGGCTTTAGGAGCAACTATATATAGGAATGAGTTTTCAACTGGGGCAGATGAGAATTGCCTGAATGTGTTTTTTGGATGTATTCCATGAAGCCTTTAACGTGTTTACAATGTAGTATTTTGCATTACAAACCATAAACTTAATATGTTTACTGGGGTTTATGACAATAACATTAAATTCTATTTCAGGGTTTCTGTTTTACCACTTCAGATATTTGACCTGCTACAATTTTCAGCACAGAAATATGCTCCTGTGATCTTTTTAATCATGTCAAGTTAGCTTAATTCTCTCCTCTCTGCAGTTTCTAGCTGTTAATAAGTTGTGTTTGAATAGTGTCTCAAGTTATTATTTGTCTCCCACATTTTAAATTAAATATGAAATGTCTGATCCTTTATCCAGAGATGTGTATTTAACATGATTTTATCTTAATTTTGGCATGTATTCTATTTCCTTTTTTTTTTTTAATATTCAGTTGAAAAAGACTTCATTTGCCACAGCTTTATTTGTGCTTATTATTGGAATGCATGGAATTGTAGGGGTTTTGGAGCCTTGATAATTAGACATAATCCAGTATTAACTTTGCTTTTCCAGAATTGCTGTAGATTGTCTCTCAAAATTTCACTCTTACAAATGCAAGAATATATTTTTACTGGGGAGGAAGTTTGTCTTGGTTGATCTCAAAAGGGGACCCACTAGTACAGGAAATAAAGGGTATAAAAAGTCAATGAGGAGAGTTTAAATTGAGGGCAAATACTGGCCTAGAAATATTAAATATTAGTTGCCTTAAACTGCATTCTGAGTTATAAATTCAGTTTTGAGAACTTAAAGTTTTTTCTGGTCTCTCCATTGAGACAAGGGGCATTTTTTAATACAGTCATTATTTTAGCATTATTAGCTGGAAAAGAAACAAGTGCAATAATTAAGGATGATAAAAATGGTAATACAAGGAAAAAAGGCTTTCTAAAAACCATCTTTAAATACTTTGCTGATCCCTGTACTCTTAAACAAATTTTAAAATTGGTATTATTCAAAGTCTTAGGAATGATTTAATAGTAGTTATTTAATAGTAGTTACACTGGGAGTGTTAAAAAGGGGTTTTTTTTCAGAGTGAAAGTGTAGAGTGTAACAGCTTCCAGGCAATGGAATGCATCAAAGCCAAGGTCAATTCCTACTCTCAACAAGTTCTTTGTTTTCATTTTCTTTAACCATTTCTAAGTAAACAGCTACTCCATTGCAGATTCCAGGAAGACTAACAGTCCAGTCTGTTTTGATCCTGTCAGCTGCTTACAAAGTTGTAAAACATAATGTAGTGTGTCTTGCCTTTTATCATGAACTAGCTAGTCAGCAAAGCTCTTAAATTTCTGCCCCACAGCAGGTTCTAATCTGACACATTCCTTCCTCCACAAGGAGGTCTGTGGACTGAGAGGACTTCTAGGAGTATTGTTTTTTCAGTCATCTTTTGGAGTTTTCATAGGCAAGCTGAGAATAAATGGTTTTTAAAGCCATCTGATGCACTATATAAATGTAAAATGTCTCATTTTAAATCTGTTTCAATGAAGAATTTGAAAAAAACCCCTACCCATCAGAAGTACAGGTAAAATAAAATAGGCATTAAACTCCTAAGCTTCTCTGACTCACAGAAGTATTGTCATTGCTAAATTCCTCCTCATATAGTTACTTTTTTTGGATGGAGGTTTTCTGGGTTTGTCATTTCATGTGGAGCTGCTGAAATTTAGGGGTGGATCAGAAAGCTTAAAAATCAGAAGCTAGTTGAGAAAAAAAAATCCAACTGTGACAAACCTATGGAAAACTTTTTTTTCTCTCAACAGGTTATGAGATTTGATAACACTCTGTGCTTATCTCTGAGCTCTACAGTTTCTACTGTACTTGATGCTTTCTCTTCATGAAGAATTCCTAGCCCTGTCTTTGTTCTTTAAGGTCGGCAACACGGGAACAGAAAAAAACAATTCATTGTCCCATTCTTGATAGGAAAAGAAAAAAGAAAGAAATTTTTAAAAAGAATGGGAAAAAAATTAATTAAAAATAATACAAAGAAAGTAGATTGTTTGGACTGGCATTTACACATTGATTAAAAAGAGTGAAAATCAGTTTTTCAGAGAAGCTGTCTGAAGTTTTGAAGTCTACTAGAATCATTCCACTGAATGCATAATGTGGGGCATACCTTAAGAAACTGCAGTTTCTATTCTACTTGCATAACTTTAGTGATTTCCAAGCAGCTGGCAGGTCTCAGTGCAGATAAGTGGGGACCATTGATAAGTCAATCCATTGCTTGTGGGGCTCTGCAGGGATTTGTTCCAAGACCTGTACAGTTAAAACAACTTCTGTAAGTAGCATCTAATCCAACATAAAAATACACCCCAAAACCTCCAGGCAGAGTAAAAAGATGAAGAGATAGTAAAGCACCAGACATCAACATAGGACAGTTTGGATTGCCCTTTAGGTTAGCTTCAAATAAAGGTGTATAAAAACTGGGTAATTAGCACAAAAGATAAGGTTTATTCCCTAACAGAAGTGAAAGGTTCTCCGAAAGACTGAAAATGGCATTGGCAATTTTTCTGTGTGCTGAGAGGAGAAAGAAATGATGGATGATAAGCCCCTGGTTTGACATCATGAATTAGATGAACTAATGTAATCCATTGTTCTGTGTTCATACCATCATGAAACAGGACTTGAAGGGTTTCCTGTTCATTTACTGCTAATATATGTAGTGAACTGTATACATATGTTAACTTACTGTCTGTATAGTTATAGACAGGACTGACTGAAACATTGATTTGTTCTGATTTGTACTGATATTTCAGTAGTAACGAAATTGTTGAGCTTGAATATTTGTTTTTTGTTTCATGAGTATGTTATGATCCAAACAAAACGTGCTTGGTCCTGTGGCCTGTGTGGGACAGAAGATCAAAACTAAATCATCACAATGGTCCTTTCTGCTCTTAATATATTTACTGTAACTTTGTCAGTTGCAGCTGAGAGTCATTTTTAATACTTCTGTGGTCTTTCTTCTAATAGTAACAATTTGAATGGTTTAACATAGTCCTACTGCTTCCACGGATACTAAAGGGATCCTGAGTGTTAATGGCAATACTGCCACTGGCCTGCTATTTTAGAAGAATAGGTGAAAAACTTAGGAAGTTGCATACCTCACCACGGTAAGCTGCCCTTTTCCTTTGCTTTCCTTTTATGGTAGACATGGAACAGTAAAGAAACTCTGGGTTCTGTTACAGTAGTGACTTGATTCATTTTAAACCCCGGAGTAGCACAACCTGGCTTTGCCAAAGGACCAGATAACCATTGCTTACAGTAGCTGTAGACAAAACTGAGCACTCTGTTCTCAGCTGTTCCTTCCATGAGATGACACTTAAATCACCTCCCTCCTCACTTCTCAGCAGTCCATCTCCTGAACGAGCCAGTTAACTTGTGTTCCTATAGCAAAGTTCACTGGGTGTGAATAACCTCTAGTTTATCTGCTGATAAACTTCAGATATGGCCGCCGCCTCTGCTTGTTTTCGTTGCTCTTTTTGTCTTCTCATTGGAATCCAACACCTTCTTGATTAATACCTGTGTGATATGATCAGTTAAAGGGCAAGAGAATCAAGAGCAGTCATCTTTGCAGTTGCCTTTGTAGGTATGTTGCTTGGAGTTGAAGTGGGCTAAGTATGTTCTTTTTTAATGTTTATGTAGTCGTCACCGTCCTCGCTGTCCTCACCACCATCCTCATCGCAGCCTCAGGTTAGCCACAGCAGAACGAAGGCCTCACCCTTGTGTCACTCTGCACCCCTCTCCTGGGCCAAACGTAATCATGTAGGTCCTGCCAAGGCTCCCAGTCCGTCAGTCCGTCTGCGTCGGTGGCGGCCCTTGATTCGCCTTCCATCTGTTGGGCTTCATTCTGTTGTAAGTGTAGTCCATCTTCAGTCTCTCCTTACCCCGGCACGGCTGCCCTTTTGCCATGTAACTCCGGTCCTCGAGGCAGCAGTTTTTATTGGGCTCTGTTCTCAACCATTCTTAGGATTTTTTTATTCTCTCTTATTTTTTTTTTTTCTTTCGTTTTTTTTTTCTTCTCATTTTTTTCTTTGCCCCATGTTGGACAGCAAAAAGTCATCACTCCTCTGTCATCAGTCCTTTGCTGTCCGGGTGGTTTTGATTCTGCACTCGTGCCAACTCATTTTCAAAGCATAGATGAAGTTTGCCCATCATGAAGTGCCTTTTTGTTTTTCTCCATAGGCTCCACATCTAGCCTCTTCTTTTCACCTCATCTTCATGATCTTTCATTTGGATGTGCTAAACAGAGGGGCTTCTAATTCTTTGTCACATGATGTTATTTCTTCTGTGTTTGAGACCTGGCTTATGTTCTCATATTCTAAACCTAGGCTCCTTTTCTCTCTTTGTAAGTCTTGCTTAATGGGCCTTGGGTGTTTCAGTAAAGATGAAATGTTTCCTCTAATCCCAAGGGGCTGGCTTACTTTCTCACTTGACATCTGTTTCTTTATCCAGTTTGTAGATACACTTTCTAGTTGAAGGTGAAGACATCCTAATAGGAAAAGCTTGTCATCAAAACCACAAACTTTTTTTTTCCTTCTTCACTCCCAGGGAACCAAATATATCTTGAAAATGTAGAAAAAATTACATGCACAGAATGGCCAAGATTTCTAAACTGTCCTATGACCACCATCAGAAACACTAAACTGAAAAAAAAAAGTGGTTTAGTGCTATTTCATCCTGCTTTGAAGTGATCATGCTTCTAGTACCCACACAAAAAAACCCCTTTATACATGGAAATAAATGGTCTTAAATGCAAAACTGGATGGTGATTTTGTTTTTATCATTCTTTGGTAATGACCACTTTTCCCATGTGTTACTAGAAAGTCTTATTTGAAGTATATGGATTGTTTTATTAAGGTGAAATAACTATTCTGACCATGGTCCAATTAATTTCCTTTTTCATATAGATCTCTCTTTCCAGATGCAGAAATCCTTCTTAATGCTTTATTGCTATTAAAAATTAGTGTCCCAATGCTTCCATTTATTTACAGCTTTTACATTTTTATCCTGATAAGTAGCTTCAAAATGAGAACTTTTCCCAGACTCACTATGTGAATAATAATTATTATTGAGTATCTACCTCTCTTGTACTCTTCATAACTGTGGAACATTCTTGATTTGAGAGAGTTAAATACCTTGGGATTTGAGGAGGTGTGGAGTTGAGCAGAGTTAAGTTCTCCCCAGCTCATGCCTCATTTAATATTGATGCCATTGGCATTCCTCTGACATTTTACCTTGGGATGTGTTGGTTTCTTGAGGAAAACTTGGAAAATTCTGTGTCACACTTTTTAATTTTGAAACTGGGATCTTTTGTGAATTTGACCTATATATGCTTGTTAACAAAAGATTCATTGAGGAAAACTCCAGCTTGAGTGTGCCTGCCTAGAACAAAAGCATTAATTGACCTTGAGTTTACTTCAACCCCATAAGCTGTGTTAAAAGTTAACCATGACTTATCCAAGGATAGACATTACACCATCACCTGTTGTGATTGTACCAGGAAACCACCACTGAGAGTTCTCTTTACTTCAGAAGAAAATCTAAAAGCAACTCCTAATCCATTAGAAGTGAACATTTGCTTTCAAAGTGTAAAAAACTTTATTCAAAAAATTCATTCTAAAATGAAGTGGCCTTCAGTACAACTGGAAAACAGAAGCTTGCAACTAAAACAATTTAAAAAATATTATTCATTAACTCTTGAGATCCTGTCTTCAGCTTGACAGGTTAAAATTTGAAGTCCTATATGCAAAGATTTATCACTGAATACAATATAGTCTGATATGGGTAATGAAAATGTTCTTGTCATTACAAGAAAATAAAGCAAGAAGGTTGGCACAGGGACAAATGCACAGACTGCAAATTAAGACAGATTTGTAGACATCAAGAGTTAAGGCA
>JANHGL010014351.1:930-12497 GCA_024611195.1 Ceyx melanurus
TCATATGGCAGTTTTGGGTCCGTCCTTTCCCTCGTATTTATAACTGTACAGACTGGGGGGGAGGGTCTCTGACAGGCGTCATCTCTCACCACGCATCTATCGTAGGCAATGGTAACTTTCTTGATCGTGCTACTAGAGTTTGTGTATGTGGCAATGTAAAGAACTGTGTATAGTGCATTGTACAGCATATTTTCATGAATAAAATTGTTTTAAATATTACAAGACGGGGCTGCTGCCTTCAATGCTTATGTGTGTCTGGGATGAGATGGGAGGGACAATTCCGGACCAATGAAGCTGGGGGAACCTGGGTAGAGCCACTAAGATGAAGTTGTGAGGTTTGGTGAAACTGGTTGGCTCGTCGTGAGGATTGTGGAGGTGGCTGTGCAGTCCCACCTGGACACACACCTCTAGACATCATCCTGGATAGTCTATAAATATACCTGTTTACTGACTTGTGCCAGTATTTTCTGAGACTGATGGCCTGCCTCAGGGTCACAGCTGCCCAGTGCAGTGGTGGGTGCTGGTTTCCAGCTTGTGGAGATTCTCATGCCCTGCACCCGCTCCCCCAAACCCCTTTCCTCCCTGGAGAGGCCCCCTGGGTACATCTGACAGTCACTGGCCTGGAACCTCCTTTTTTTCAGCAGCTGTTGGTGTTTTTTGGACTGAAACTTCCCCTTTTGGGAAAAAATAAATATGCTGAAGTAACTGGAGTCTTTGGCTCCTATTTTGGACAATTATTTAGTACCTTGAATCAGAATGGGTTGGAAAAAGAACTCTATGGTTTGAGCACTTGATCAGGGATGGATCTTTGGTTTAAGACCCCTCAGTTTGCCCAGAAGGGAGACTTGGCCACACAAGGGGCTTCCCAGGGTTCATCAAAGCAGACTGGAAAAGCTGAAACCCCCCTGAGGTGTTCTCAGGGACAAAAAGATAAATGGAACTGGCCAAGGGGACAGGTCCCCTCTGAAACTGCTGTACCTACCCCAGCATGGTGTCCAGCCCATCTCTCCTCCTCCTCAACCTGCCTCTCCTCAGGAAGATTCTCTTGGGGCTCTACAGGGAGGGCAGGACTCAGCTCAAGTGAGGGAAGGACTTTAATTCAACTTGTCTATTGATAAAGAGCTAAAACAAAGGTGGGAAAACTGAAGCAGTCTCCAAAAATCTGTTTCAAAATATTCCCACCATCTCCACATGGTGCCGGGGGGAAGGGGCTGTTGCCATCAGATCACAGGTGTCCATGCACACCATGCACAGCCTCTGAGCCATACACCTCTATTCCACTGCACCTGTGTCACCCTCGTTATCACCAGTTCATCCACCTCCACTTGCTAGTGTTGCTGATGGAGCAACTTTCCACACTTGTGGATCCAGGATTGTCCCCAGGTCACCGTCATGTATTGAAGTATAGGAATGGGGAGTCCCGGTGAGGTGTCTTGAGACACCCAGTTCTTGTCCACTGATGGTCTTCTGGTAAACTGGCCAAAACAACATAAGCATGAGTGCAGCCCAAAGATGGGCAAGGATGCTTTTGGTCACCTGCCACCCACTCTGAGATGGCCACCACCTCTCCAGTGTTGCACGTGGAGGGCACGAGTCCTCCTCAGCACCCACAACACTGGGGCCGCTGATCCTGTGGCAAGTTCCAAGACAAATACCAGGTCTCCCAGGGCAGCCAGTGAGTGTGGCACTGTTGGCAGCAAGGTGTCTCTGCAGGGTGCAGCTCTGGCCAGGGCAACTCTCTGCTCCTGCCTCCAGCACAGGCAGCGCTGCCAGTGTGAGCCATTCCTTGGTGGGGTTGGAAGCCTCAAGAGGCTGTGGGGCAGCTGTGGGGCAGCTGTGGAGGTGATGGGTGGGAGAGTTGATCCGTTTGAGGGTAGGCAAGCTCCAGAACGGGATCTATACAGGCTGGGTTGCTCACCAAGCCACTTCCCAGCATTCATCAGCAGTCCTGGCCAAGTGGGGAGCTTGCAGTTGACTGCAGGTGAGTAAATGTCTGTCCATCTGCAGGAAGGGCTGTAAGGAGGAGGATGTGGGGAATTCCAGGCCTGTCAGCCTGACCTCGGTGCTGGGAAGGTTATGGAACAGAACATCCTGAGTGCCAGCGTGTGGCACCTGCAGGACAATCAGGCGATGGGGCACAGTTGGCCCATGGGTTTATGAGAGGCAAGTCCTGCTTAACTCACCTGACCTCCTTCTATGACAAGGTGACACGCTTCGTGGATGAAGGAAAGGCCAGGGGTGTTGTCTATCTGGACTTTAATAAAGCTTTGGACACCGTTTCACAAACCATTCTCCTGCAGAAACTGTCTGCTCAGGGCTTGTGTGGATGCACTCTTCATTGGGTTGAAAATTGACTGGATGGCTGAGCCCAAAGAGTGGCCTGGACAGAGTTAAATCCAGTTGGCAGCCAGTCACAACTGGAGTCAACCCCAGACCCAGCAGCGCTGAGCCTGGCTGGGTACAGGAGGGCACTGTTGTTGGCACCCTGTGGTCACAGGGCCCGTGGGGACCCAGCACGGCTGTGCCGTTGAGCACTGGGAGCTGCTTTAGAGCCAACAAAGCTCAGAGGCTCCACAGAAGGCCCTGGCCAGGCTGGATGGATGAGCTGAGGCCAATGGGATGAAGTTCAACAAGGTCAAATACAAGGTCTTGCCCTGGGATCACAACAACCCCCTGGAAGGCTCCAGGCTGGAGCAGAGCAGCTGGAAAGTGCCTGGCAGGAAAGGACCTGTGGGGGGGTTGGTCAACACCTGGCTGAAGATGATCCAGAGAGGCCACCAGTATCCTGGCTGTGTCAGCACCAGTGGGTGGAGTTCAAGATCTCTTGTGGCAGGGAGAGAGAATACCAAGTGCAATCACAGCCCTGGACTTCAATAGGGCCAACTTGGGCCTTTTGAAGCAATTGCTAAGGGAAATGTCATGGGAGAGGGTACTAGACGGTAAAGGTGGCCAAGAGAGTTGCATAGCATTCAAGCAGCACCTCTGCCAAGCTCAAGATCAGAGCGTCCCAACAGGTAGGAGGTCGAGAAAGGGTTCCAGGAGACCTGCATGATTAAACAGGGACCTTCTGGGCAAACTCAAGTAGAAGAAGAGAGTGGTCTACAGATCATGGGTAGAGGGGTTGGCCACTTGGGAGGAGTAAAAGACTGTTGTCAGAGGACGTAGGGAGGCAACTAGGAAAGCTGAGGTCTCCTTGGAATGAAAGCCTGTGAGAGAGGTCAAGCAGAAGAGAGAGGTCTTCTTCACATCCACTGCAGACAAAACTAACAGTAAAGGCAATGTATGCCCAGTGATGAATGAGGTGGGTGCCCCGGTGACAGAGGATGACAAGAAGGTGGAGTTACTGAATGCCTTCTTTGTCTCTGCACTGCTGGAGGCTGCCCTGAGGAGCCCCAGAGCCCTGAGGCCCCAGAGGAAGGCAAGACAAAGGAGGAGTTTGCTGGGGTTGATGGTGACTGGGTTAGGGACCAATTGAGCAATCTGCACATCCCTAGATCCATGGGTCCTGATGGGATGCACTCGCAGGTGCTGAGAGACCTGGCAGAAGTCATTGCTAGGCCACTCTCCACCATCTTTGGTAAGTGGTGGGGAGCAGGAGAGGTGCCTGAGGACTGGAGGAAAGCAAACGTCACTCCAGTCTTCAAAGAGGACAAGAAGGAGAACCCGGGTAACTATAGACAGGTCAGCCTCAGCTCCATCCCTGGAAAGGTGATGGAACAACACATCCTTGGCGCTGTCTCTGGGCATATCAAGGGTCAGAGGGTCATTAGGGGCAGTCAAGATGGCTTTGCCAAGGGGAAGTCATTCCTGACCAAGCCTTCTCTCAGGACATAAGCAGGTGGATAGATGATGGTGGAGCAGCGGATGTGGTCTAGGTCCATTTCAGTCAAGCTCAGGCCTCAGGCAGCGAGAAAGCAGAGCTCAGACAGGCAAACCTTGTGTTGGGAGCATCGCCTTTTCTTTCCCTTTCTCTCCTTTTTAATCAGCAGGGGTTCGCCCAAATCTTGGGGAAGCTGGTGGGGAGTTGGGAATCCATTGGAAAATCTCAGCATCTCTCGCAGGAGCAGCTGAGAGGGTCCCGTGGCTGGGGGTGTTCCCGTTGCTAACGGGAAGATTTAAACGCGGTGAAGCTGGAAGTGCTGCTCAGACCGTGGGCAGCGAGAGAGCAGAGCCTGCTCCCCAGCTTGCCTTGTTGGCACGTGAGAAGGACAAAAAAAACCCAAAACTAAACCAAAAAACAAACAAACAACAAAAAAACCAAACAATCCCACCAGGTGAACTTGCTGCCATCTGGTCCTGTAAAGGGGTGGCAGTCAAGGGGTAGCGATTTCCTTTTAAAAAAAAACCCCTATTTTTTTCCTGCCTGTGAGGTGGGGCCGGGCCAGCCGGAGCCGGGGGTGGGGGGACAGCCTGGACATGCACACAGACAGAAACGGAAGAGGAGTGGTTTCTGGGAAGCTCTCGACTTTTCCTCGTGGACCCAGGAGGAAGGAATCTGCTTTTTGTCCGAGCCAGTTCTCATCTTCCCAGACTGGATTATCTCCGACCAGCTCTTTCATCACCAGGATTTCCCGAAGCACCTCTGCCAGCTGCTTATTTTGTGGGTTCATCTGACACTTTGATCCTCTGTGACCCTGTTTCTTCTTAAAAAAAACAGCAGGGATTTTTTATTTCAAGTCACTCCTGTTGTATTCTTTCCCCCACCCTGCCCCCTCCCCGTTCAACGGCACTTTCCTGCTGCCCCAGCTGGTTGTTGGAGGGAAGGACGGCCATTGGTGTCTGTTCTATAGCCTGCTGTTTCAGACTTGACTGATTACACATTTTGTTGTTTGGTTTTGTATTCTGTACAAATATCTTTCTCTCTTTCCATATATATATATATATATATATTGTTTAATAAATTCTTGTCTCCTTATAAGCCCCGAGTCTCACAGTTTATAAAATTTAAGATAATACCTGTCCAAACTAGGGCAGTAAGTTTAGTGACAGAAACAAGAATAATCCTTTGCAGAAACACTGAGGTTTTACAACCTGCTTCATTCCACTTTGGAACAAACACAAAAATAATATGGGTAAGATTGAGCCATTCATCAACCAAGGGTTATGCAAGAATCTAAGTTTAACTTAAGCATCAATTTTCATAAAAAATGTACCAGATAATCCTGACTAGCCTTAGTCTTTCTTTTTTGCTTCCTCCAAACATATACTTATTTTGTCCTCAAGAGGATATTCCCATATTTCAGTGTTTGCTCTTTTAAAATTAAAAAAAAATAAATAAAGAAACCTATCCAGCTAAGAAGCACATTCCATTATCTTTGTTTAATTGAGTTTGAAATTATTTATTCTGCTGATTTATAAAAAAGGGACTTAGTTATATGTGTTTTAAATTAAGGCAAAATACAAACTTATCTAGAAGTTTCTGTAAAGCATTATACAACTCCAAATGGTACCATGCCAAAATAATCCAACTTTTATTCTAGTAGAATGTTTATTTGCAATCTTGATCATTCAGAAATGTAAACTGATTCCCCTTTAAAATTCAACAGGCATATTCATTCTCATTAATACATGTTTTTTAATACTAAAGAAATCTTTCAACTCAGTGTTGCAGCTCATGGAGTAAAAAATACTCAAAATGCAGCTTAAGCAAAATAATAATGTTTTTCATATTACAGAAATATATTGAGTCATTTTAGCATACTGAAGAAAAATGGAGTAACTTGCTATACTATTTTTTCCCCCCACTGTGACCTTGATAGTTATGGTGAGAGCAGATTTCAATACCTATCTTCCTCTTAATTGTGTTATTACAGGAGTCTTCAAAGATTATTCATCATATAGTATCATTATTGTGCCATATGAAGAAAAAGCCTGTACTGCCACACAGACTAGAGATTTACTATTTCATTATGAATACAAGCATCTTTCAATATTTTCCCATACTACTATTATTCTATTATGTAAGTAATAAAAATTGTCTAAATGAAACAGTAAAAAAATATACCATTGTATGTCAAAAGAGCCTTCCCATTAAACACTATGCTCACAAAGACAAATGATAGGAAGGAGATTACAAGAACTGGTTGTAAACAGCAGGGAAAACTATTGCAATTGGCATATCTCATCAGCTAGATCACTCTCCCACAGCTTTTCAGTATCAGTATTTAGTGAGAGAAATTTAGAAGGGCACAGTTTTGCTGTTTATAAGTCTTTCATTAATGTAAACTAACAGACTAAAAAGATTTTACTTTTGCTACCCTTCTCTTACTTATATCAAGCATAAGACACACTCTTTATTTTCAAGGCCTTCTAATAATTCTTTTACTCTTAATTTTATCTACCGAAAGGATGTTAGCATCTAACATCAATCTGGACATGAAGCCAACTTTCACTTCCTAGTTTTTGAATTAAAAACAAGAATTCATTTCTGTCACTACTTTTTAAGGCTGTGGGAAGCACTTTCTAAGCATAAGGAAAAATATCTTAATTAAATTCATTTCTAATATCGATATTTCTCACAAAAATATTCACAATATTTAGACTGAGTGACAAGATTATGACCTCCCAATGATGTCTAACCTTGCCTGATACTGTATATAAATCAATTTAACAGCATGTACAAGGTAAACAGCTACTTCTAAATAAGTTTTTAAAAGCACTATGTGCCTCCTGAGGAGTCAATACAATCTAGAGACTGGAAAGGCAGGGCTTGGAGGAGGACTGAGATCAGGACTGAGGTCAACAGAAGTGGAGATGATATTGTAGGTGAAAAATTCCAGATAAACAGCTAAACAAAAATAAATAGGTAAAAGAACTGAGGTAGCAATATACATATCGGATAACACAAAGAACAGAAGGTAAACACACAGTTATTGGCATGGGAGATACATGAGAAAAAATATTTAAAAAAACCCCAAACATATACACATACCTGTAAACCATTTCATTTGGAGCCGTGTCATCAAAGGCATAATCAAAACGAAAAGTTTGGTTTTCTAAGTACCTTGTTAAATCCACCTTTTGTTTTGGTTCATGTACCATCACAACATCTTTACTAGGAATTGTTATTACATCAAGGTCTTTCAATAAAGTTTCTATAAAATAAATGAAATATAAGTAGCAACACATCACTATTTTTTTCATTGTTTACACTCTTATAACGTCTGAGATACCACAGCTCCTCTAAGTAACAACACTGCAATGGACTTGGGCTTCTGACACCTAGATAACGATCTGCTAAGAGATTTCATTTTGGAAGTCTAGTCATAGAATCATAGAATGTTTAGGGCTGGAAGGGACCTCCAAAGGTCATCTAGTCCAGCCCTCCTGCAGTGGGCAGGGACACCCTTAACTAGACCAGGCTGCCTTGTCATTCTATCCTACCATTGTTTGTCTTTTTATTTTCCAAAAATCCTTGTAGTCATATGTTCACAGCTTTCAAAAAGAAAAAAACATGTTTTCATTCTACACAGACATTTTAATTTGTGTATTACTCCTGGAATCTAAAGTAGACATATTTAATATAGAATTTCCAAAAATTATCTTGTAAGTAGAAAGAAAAAATAAAAAATAAAATGCTAATTATGCTTCCTATCACTGGGAAAGAACAAAAGCCATCTAGATGCAATTTCAGTAGTAACTTCCCAGGTTATAATTACTACACAGCATTACAATTTATTGCTAATTGTTGTATGAGATAAGAATAAGCAAAACGAAGAACCAAGCACATATGCACACAAAAAAAGTTCTTTTCTGTGTACAGTCAGGATCACTAATGTGTCCTACTTGCATTTCTATGTAAAAATTAAGGCACACAGTTCAAGAATTTGATGTGGTTTTAATCAGATAGAATTTTTTAATCAGTTGACACACTGATGTAAATGTTCTGTAAAAAGTACAATGGTTACCACTGCATACCATTACTAGGCCATTCTATGATTACACAGCAACAAAAACATGCATTAATGTAATTATTTATTTATTTACTGCACTGCAATAGAATAAAATTCTGCAGTAATCACAGAGAAGAAATAAGGAATAGTGGTTAAAATATATATATAAGGTCCAGTTTTTTCAGCAAAAGCTTTTCTGTTAAAGCAGTCAAAAGCTGTTTTGTCTAAATGATTGTTTGAACACATTTACCTGCTCCCAGTTATTTGTTATAACAATCTATATTCCTTGCTGATGAAGATTTGAAATAGTGTCTCTGAAACCCACCACACAATTATGTAATTTCTCAATTATAAATATATGTCACTGGAATAAAATCTTTAAAAGTCGATGAGTTCCTCAGGGATCAGTCGTCAGAGACATAGACAGTGGGATTGAGTGCACCCTCATCAAGTTTGTGGATGACACCAAACTGTGTGGTGTGGTCAACACACTGGAGGGAATGGATGCCATCCAGAGGGACCCGGACAAGCTTGAGAGGCAGGCCCATGCCAACCTCATGAAGTTCAACAGGGCCAAGTGCAAGGTCCTGCACCTGGGTCAAGGCAATCCCAAACACAAGTATAGACTGGGCAGCGTATGGATTGAGAGAAATCCTGAGGAGAAAGACTTGTGGGTGCTGGTTGATGAAAAGTTCAACATGAGACAGCAACTGTCAAACACAGCTGAGAAAGTCAACTGTATCCTGTGCTGCATCAAAAGAAGAATGGCCAGCATATCAAGGGAGGTGATTCTGCCCCTCTACTCTGCTTTTGTGAAATACCACATGGAGTAGTGCATCCAGCTCTGGAGTCCCCAACACAAGAAGGACATAGATCTGTTGGAGCAGGTTAAGAGGAAGGCTACAAAGATGATCAGAGGGCTGGAACACCTCTCTTATGAGGAAAGGCTGAGAGTTGGGCTTGTTCATCCTGGAGAAGGCCTTATTGTGGTCTACCAGTATCTGAAGGGGGCCCACAAGAAGGCTGGGGAGGGACTTTTTACAAAAGCCTGTAGTGGTAGGATGAGGGGTGATGGTTTGAAAATGGAAAAGGGTAGATTTAGATTGGCAATAAGAAGGAAATTCTTCACTCTGAGGGGGGTGAGACACTGGAACATACTGCCCAGGGAAGTTGTGGATGCTCTATCACTGGATGTGTTCAAATCCAGGTTGGATGAGGCCTTGAGGAACCTGGTCTAGTGGGAGGTGTCCCTGCCCATGGCAGGACAGTTGGAACTACATGATCTTTAAGGTCCCTTCCACCCCAAAGCATTCTATGATTCTATCTAAAGACCTACTTCCTGCAAAGTTAATCCACAGAAAGAGTAGTGCTGAGGTCCCCCCTCAGTCTCCTCCAGGCTAAAGAGCCCCAGCTCTCTCAGCCTCTCCTCATAAGGGAGATCCTCCATTCCCTTAATCATCTTAGTGGCCCTGTGCTGGACTCTCTCCAGTAGTTCTCTGTCCTTCTTGAACTGGGATGCCCAAAACTGGACACAGTATTCCAAGTGGGGTCTCATCAATGCAGAGTAGAGGGGAGAATGTCCTCCCTTGACCTGCTGGCCACACTCTTCTAATGCATCCCAGGATGCCATTGGCCTTCTTGGCCGCAAGTGTGCATTGTTGGCTCATGGCCATCCCCCTGTGAGGATGTCTTGGACACCTTTGGGCACCTTACATGTCAGAAGACCCTAACATTCAGGCACCTGAATTGTTCCCTTGATGTTCAATTAAAGACCACTTGAAAGTATAAATATACATGTATGAAAAGTATATATAAAAAAAGAAGTGTATAAAAGTTGTCATTGGGTAGCTCAATGAATGGGAGATCACATAAAGGATAGTTTAAAAGAATGGTGATCCTACCACAATGTAAGAATACTGAAGAAATTACAGTAGAATTAATTCCCAGATCAACTAAATACATCCTAGATAACTTTGGGAAAAAAATCTCTCTGTACCTCAGCTCCCAGTCAATAAAATGGTGACAAACTAATTTTTTTCCCTGTCTTTATACAGGTTATGATAAGTTTACAAATTTTCTATGTCACTCACACATATTGTCTAGTATAACAGAGTTTCACTTTTGATCAATACTTGTAGATTTATTTAATACAAATAATATTACTATCAGAAGCTGCTTTTCAGAGAAGAAACTGTAAATGGCCATACCTTTTTTATTGAGTGGTCGTTTTCGTACACAAACACATATCCTGTGTTCATCAATCTACAAAGGAAACAATCTTTCAGTGAACTATACCCCAGTTCCAGTAATATATTTTACTTCTATTCTTGAATCAACCAATAATTTAAACAAAGAGAAAATTCCTAGACAGTGAGTCATCTGAATGTGTGCCCCTTGTGTCTGTAGAATGACCATGAACCCAAAAGGGAGAACTATACCTTAATAAAAGTCCCTGCAAACAGTGATCTTGAAACACTTCAAGCAAATCCAGCTATAACAGGATAGATATGCTATTGACATAAATTGACACAATCTCTTTGATCATGACCTGGTAGAAATCCCAATGGGTACAGGATGAGTAAAAAGTATTCAGGACCCTAAACTTCAAAAGGGCAAACTTTTGGCTGTTTAGGGCACTATTGTGTGGGATTCCTTGGGAAACTGTCCTTAGAGATAAAAGAGGAAACAAGAGCTGGAGATATTTAAAAGACATTTTTCTTAGGGCACGAGAACTCTCAATCCCAATGTTCAAGAAGTTGGACAGGGAAGGCAGAAGGCCAGCTTGACTAAATCGATACCTCTTAGCCAAACTAAAACACAAAACCAAAATGTATAGGCAGTGTAGGCAGGGATACACATTCTGTGAAGATTATAGGGATATGGCTTGGGAGTGCAGGGAGGGGATCAGGAAAGCCAAGACAACTGGAGCTGAACTTGGCTAGGGACATGAAAAATAACAAGGGTTTCTTCAGGCCCATAGGACAACAAAGGAAGATTAAAGGAACTATATTCTATGCAATGAGCAAAACGGGAGACCTGGCTACAACTAACATGGAGAAGGCTGAGGTACTCAACACTTTTTTTTTGTCTTGATCTTCACTGTCAAGTGCTATAGGCATACTGCCCAACTCACAGAATCCAGAGGCAGAGACTGGGAGAATGAAGAAGTGCCAACTGTAGGAGAAGATCAGGTTTGAGACCATCTAAGGAACCTAAAGGTGCACAAGTCCATGGGATTTGATGGGATGCATCTGTAGGTCCTGACGGATCTGGAACCACTGTGTCTAAAGTGCCTAAATCACTGTCCATCATATTTGAATAGTTGTGACAATCCAGTAAAGTTCCAAATGACTAGACATGGAGAAACACAACCCCCATTTTTGAAAAAGGGAAAACAGGAAGACCTGAGGAACTACTGGCCAGTCAATCTTACTGATGTGCCCCACAAGATCGTGGAGCAAATCCTCCCAGAAATAATGATAAGGCACACTGAAAAACAGACAGGGTATTAGTAATAGCCAACATGGCTTTGCTAAGGGCAAATTATGCTTGACAAACTTGGTGGTAAACAACAAAAGGGTTACAGTGGATAAGAATTTATTCATAGATTCATAGATTCATAGATATTAGGGGTTGGAAGGGACCTAGAAGATCATCTAGTCCAACCCCCCTGCC
>JANHGL010014354.1:20070-35814 GCA_024611195.1 Ceyx melanurus
ACAGATCCAGGCAGGTCTTGAGTGTCTCCAGAGCAGGAGACTCCACAACCTCCCTGGGCAGCCCCTGCCAGGCTCTGACACCCTCACTGGGGAAAAAGTGAGGACAAAATTAGGGACAGCTTTGCTCTTAAGTCCATTAAGGAAGAATATTTGCTGTTGAATGTGTGTTGCCACAGATACACAGTGAAAGTTCAGCGAGAGCTGGAACTGGATGAATGCGCCATTCGCGCCCTCACCGAGGATAGGAAACGTTTCTTGTGCAAAGCAGTGGAGAACTACATCAGCTGTTTGCTCAGTGGAGAAGAACATGACCTGTGGATCTTCAGACTCTGCTCCCTGTGGCTTGAAAATTCTGGAGTTGATAGAGTAAATGAAATGATGAAGGTACATGGCTGTTGCTTTTCATTACACTTGGACATTAAATTCTCTTTCTTCTCCTCCTGAGTGTGTCTAGGGGATGCTACACTGCTGTGCAGTATCTTTTCCTATCTATCTCCTTAACATTTCTCTCAAAACTTGCTGGTTTTTAATCATCATTGCTCATCAGTTAGTTTTCCATCAGTGAGTGCTGTAATACTCAATGTAATTTAGCATTTTAATGTGACACATCTGTATGATTAAGCACCTCTCATGATCTTTTACTGTTGTCATTTTGTTCTTTACACACTGAGGACACTACTATCTTCAACATCTTTTAGTACATTATTCTAGTTATATTACATATACTTTTAGGTGACAGGATATTCTTTTGATTGTCTGTATGATTGTGTTATACAGAGAGCAGTAAAGTTCTGATCCTCAAGCTGATTCAATAATTTCTAGAATTATGCAGGAAATCTCTTCATTCTTACCTGAATTATGTGTTTATAATAGTGTTCCTTAGATTGTAATTCTTTGTATTGTAATTAACTTTGAAAAGTAGAAAGTGTTCTTTTACTCATCTTTTTAACACACAGTTGTTTCTTGTCTTAAACTGGGTTGTCATTTTGTTTTCAATTAGCATTGTCTCTTGCCACAAATAATCTAGAAATGAATTCTGAATCAGTGTATCTCAACTCTGCTCTAATAGAGCTAAAAATGATAGGCTTCTTACAAAGGACTTGTAGCATTTAGGAGAAAAAGACCAAGCTGATGATACTACTGTATTGCAGTTTCATCACACAGAAGTGATTCCTGTCAGTTAAAGAAACCAAAAACCAATAAACAAATGCAGAATTGCCAGCCCTTATCTGCTATTTTATGCTTACATAGAAGTGTTCCTTAGGACTTTCTAACTGAATTTTCTCTACTACAGAATAATGCAGAGAAGATCCCTTCATATAAGTTCTTACCTCTGATGTACCAACTGGCTGCTCGGATGGGAACCAAAATGATGAGTGGTTTAGGATTTCATGGAGTTCTGAATAATGTAATTTATGCTTTCATATCTAAGGATACCCTGCTTGGCTTAGTAGTGCATACTTCTGAACTATGTGTATATTGCTTTGTGCAGTTATAACTGAGTTATGTAGATGATCAAGTTGTATTAAATAGAAATGATGCAGATCAGTACAGTGCAGAGATGAAGTTTTTTCATTGCTACCTAATTGATTTTCTTGGTGGTTAATAGTCTAATGCAGCTATGGGAATACACTTTGAATTTGGTTTAGCTGTAGAAATGCCACCTAGGTGGCATTCAAAAGAATTAATATGTTTAAGAATTAATAATAAGTAATTTCAGTTTTCAATCATGAGATATTTATTTTCACTAATTGAATCTTTTTCTTTTTCTTGACAGCTAATGTCTAGAATTTCACTCGACCATCCACATCACACTTTGTTTATAATATTTGCTTTGGCAAATGCTAACAAAGATGAACTTCTCACAAAACCAGATGCAATAAGAAGAACTAAGTTAATTAAAAATGCACCGAAAGAAATCTCCCAGCTTGATGTGGTGAATACAAAACTTTCAATTCTATTAATGGCATTCAGTCCTTTAATTTTGTTGAAAAATGGAGAAAAAAGTATGTCAGGGTTACTTTAGTGTGGAGCACATCATCTCAATTTTGTTAAGAAAGAGTAAGAGGTAAAAAGTAATTTAACATTAAAAAAACCTCATTTTGTGCATACATTGGTAATTATTATTATCAAAAAGTAATTATGGTGTTAAACAAAACCTGATTCACATTTTCTGCAACAAACAGCCCCAATTATTGCAAATTATTATTGTCTGATAAATGTCCTTGGTGTGTGATTCTGTAAATGCATTGTAGATGCAAACAAGACTCAAATGGGTTTATTGTTAAAAGTACATACTGAATTGAGGATGTTTTCAGCTCTGAGTGATAACATCTGTTCCATCTAAGCATTTAGCCTTGTGCACTCAACTTTTTGTTCCTTTGTATAAACTATATATGTTAAAAAAAAAAAATTATGGGTAATATTGAACTGTGGCTTCATATTAAAGTTGTTACTGGTTTTTTAGGACAGGATGGAGGCTGCTGGCAACATCATCAATATTGTAAGAAAAAAGAGAGCTCGGATGGTTAGAAATGTTGAAGCCCTTTGTGATGCTTATATCACACTGGCAAATGTAGATGCTACTCCATGGAAATCTCAAAGAAGTAAGACTTGGAAAAAAAAGTATTTTTTGTTTATAATAGCAAAGATAGATTTTATTTTCATGGATTGATTGAAGTGTATTTCTAAATACTTCTATTGATTTTAAGGAGATGCTCTGCTATCACTGTGTTGTATTTGTGATAAATATAAAGCACAGTCTGGGTTCAAAGTTGTCGTCATTACTTGAATTACAAGGTTCAGACTTTCTGAGTTTGAAACTCCAGAAAACTTCACTTGTCCCATAGTCATCTTCATCAGTTTGACAGGAGTATGCAGAGGGGCTTTGGGACTCAAAAGCAATCTGAGCTGTTGTTTGTGAGTTTCAGTGTGTGTTTATAGTTCTGAATTTTAAAATATTAATTCCTTTTCATTATAGAAGGAATAAATATTCCAGCTGACCAGCCAATTACTAAACTGAAGAACTTGGAGGATGTTGTTGTTCCTACCATGGAAATTAAGGTGACTGAAGTTGAAATAATAATAATAATACACTATAATATCAAATGATGGAATCAAGATTCCCTTGTTCTTTACAAGTCAGCCTGCCAGGGGTAGTTGAGCTACATCATCATAGGGAGGATTGGAGAATCTAAATCTCCTGTTTTGTATTAATTAGAGTTTCAGGGAGGCATTTAACATCCAGAAAGGTGAGGATTAGTAGATGATCCTCTTCTGCTGTTCCTAAGTGGCCAGCTTTATATGCTTGTTACCATTCAGTAATGGTAAATGACCTATTCCCATTAGCACCAGTGATAGGTCCACTCAGGCCTGGGAAACCTGGGAAAATGACCAGGACCAGGAGTGTCAAGTTGCTTTTTGGGCCAGCAACCTAAAATGTAAATGTTATGAAGACAAACTTCCCAGTATTGAAGTCACCCCAGGCTACATCTATAAAGCTAATTAAAACAAGCTAAAGGAATCCTTGATGCTGTTTGACTTCAGAGGCCAGAAATTGAAACCTATGCCCCCCAGTGATAAGTGAGCAAGCATTTTCCTCTGAGAAGACTTGTTGGGAAAGGCTGAAATTGTGTCAGAGCTTGTTTAGTGGAGATCTGCAGCACCACATCCCCTCTACCATTAAAGTAAACAGGGAGGAATAAAACTCACTCCTTTGCTGAGTATTTTTGGCCTTTCTGAGTGTTACAGAATCATGGCTTAGGCTGGAAGAGACCTTAGAGATTATGTAATCCAACCTCTGAACTATCACAGACTCACAGAATAATGATGGTTGGAAAGGACCTCACCAAACCCAACCATGCCAAAAACTAACCCAATCCACAAAAGCCCACACCAAACACAGTCCCCTACATTCCTGCTCTCAGAGCATGTCCTGAAGTACCTTGTCAATTAGTTTCTTAAATACCTCCAGGGTTGGTGACTCAGCCACCTCCCTGGTCAGGACCTCACCTCACTCTCCATTATCCCTGTAGATGATGGAATGCTTATATTAGTATTTAGCATATAGTCTGCCAATGAGGTTCCACTTTCTTTGAGGGAAATGGAGGTAATATTTGTATTTATCTTAAAGTAATTTCTAATTTCAGGTGGATCCCACGGGACAATATGACAATTTGGTGACAATAAAATCTTTTAAGCCAGAATTTCGATTAGCAGGAGGCCTGAATCTGCCTAAAATCATTGACTGTGTAGGATCAGATGGCAAAGAAAGGAGGCAGCTGGTTAAGGTAGGTTCTGTCAGTTGTAACAACAGCTCCAGAGACTTGGCATGCTGGAATTTTTTTAAAGTAAATTCTGTTGTCAGTTTTCTCATATGTCACCTCTGTACCCTGGGCATACTTTTTGCAGTTCAGTGTCAGTTTTTATAGTTCAGGAATGCTTCAGTCAAGAAAATTACAAAGTAATATAACTATAATACAATATAAATAATAATAGGATAAGAAGTTGCTGTATTAAATATTTTTGTTATGATTTTTCAACAATGCATTTAATTGTACAGTAGCTTAGCTGCCAGCTGCCAGACCTGTGACTTGTATTTTTTTTTTATCTCAGTTGATTTCATTTTGCCTGCCTGTTTTGTTGTTAAGTTTGGGGTAGTTTTGAAAGCTGTAAAGAGAAGCATGAAGCACTAGATCTGCATCCAGCACTCAGAGCTGCATTGCCAACTCAAGTTGCTTCAGCTGTCTGCTGCATTGCTCTACATGGTGAATGAAACTTCTGTTTTAAAAGGGCACCATCAGGCATGTAGGTTGATTGAAACCTTTATCAATTAACATCTATTAAAAAAAAAGATAAAAAGGTGATGATTTCAGCTAATGATGGTTCTCCTTCAGGAGCTAAGCACTATTAGGAAACCAAATACAGAGAAAAAACAACTGTTAATTACATTCTGTTGAGGGTGGTTATTGTGAAAAAGTGATGTGTTTTGTGGATTTTTTTGTTTTAATAGGCTGAAAAGTGTTAACTGCTTTTTCTCTTTGTGCTGAAGGGGCGTGATGACCTGAGACAAGATGCTGTTATGCAGCAGGTTTTCCAGATGTGCAACACATTGCTCCAGCAAAACACTGAAACACGGAAGAGAAAGTTAACTATCCGAAGATACAAGGTAACCCTGGACAGCTGCTGTAGCAGAGGTGCCAGGGAAGCATATTTGCAATATAAATTTTATGTAAATTATATAAATATCATACAATATAAAAGTGTATTTATTTATGTTACCAAAATACTCACTCCTCCTTGAGGTATGGAAAAAAAAAATACAATTAAATGATAACTGTTGCAATAATTTAAATTTTTTTTTCCCAAATCCTTAACAAAAATTGTGATGCCCAGTATATATTTAAATACTCTTCAAAGCTTTCTTTATGTGAACTTACAATTGAAGTCATGCAGTGTCCTTGAACTGTAAGTTGCTAGTCATTAGGTTTGAACATATGAATTTGCTGATGAATTTGTACTAATTTTAGTCTTGCAGTATTCCTTACAGTTGAATCCCACCTTGGGACCTCTGTTCATGCACATTTGGGCACAGCAATCTGATAGCAATCACAGGTCATCCAGACCACTGACAGAAACATGTAAATTGAGTAGAATCAGTAAGTAGTGGAAGGTTCTTTGGGCTAGAAAAAAAATTGCCAGGTATTTAATAGAAAAAAATTGAGTGTATTTTATATATATATTCATAAATACTTATTTTGCCTTTTCAAATAAGGAGGCAGCCATGCCCTGCAGCATGCATGGTCATAGTTGTGTTTGTACAACCCTCCCCCATGAAGCAGTGGGTTTGTTTTTTTCCAGGTGGTTCCCCTTTCACAGAGAAGTGGTGTTCTGGAGTGGTGCTCAGGAACAACTCCCATCGGGGAGTTTCTGGTGAACGTGGAAGAGGGAGCTCACAAGAGATACAGGCCAAAAGATTACTCCTCTTATCAGTGTCAGAAAATAATGGTGGTGAGTCAAAATAACTGAAAAAAACCAATAGCTGACTCATGTTCTTTACTGGGGGGGGTGGAATTTATGGATAATTATTTTAATATTACAATAATTAAGATGACCAGTGTCATGGAATTAATAATTCTTGTTTAGTTCCACTTCACCATACATTTAGAAAATTGCAAGCAGATTTACCTGTTACTTTATACAGCCAAGGTTGTGCAAGTCACTGCTATGTTTTAAATCTGTGATACAAATAGATTTCATTTTGGCTTTGTGCAGCTTTTTTTGTGTGACTTTCGCACAGTCATTCTCACTCACTTCATTCATGACATGAAGTCAGCAAATCAAAATTAATAATTAATAATTAATACCAGAACAGGGTGCAAGGGAAGAATCTCCAAACAAGCTGCATTTCAAAGTACATATAATATACACATCTGCTGAACCAAAGAAATAGGAATGTATTTATTTTTTTTCTATGTAGCCCATGAGTTCTGTATGAAAATAGTTTAGTAAAACAGATAGGTAAGTGCATTAAATATTAATGTGAAAAAGACACTTCTGAGTGAGAACATCATTTGATGTTGAGAGAGTAGAGTAGCAAGGAGGAATTTATTTCCTTCAAAGGTAGAAATAATTTCCTTCCAAAGCACTCAGGCATTGGGAAAACATCTCTTATGTGTTTATAGGATGCACAAAAGAAACATTCTGATGAGAAATACAGCATCTTCCTGAAAGTCTGTGAGAATTTTCAACCTGTGTTTCGTTATTTCTGCATGGAAAAATTCCTGGATCCAGCTGTGTGGTTTGAGAAGAGACTGGCATACACTCGCAGTGTGGCTACATCTTCTATAGGTACTGCATTGCATTATTAACATTGCCTCTAGGTAAAATAAACAAAAAAAAAAATGCCAAAAAAATGCCAGCAAGAACACCAGCATCATTTTTTTTTAGTTAAGATTTCCCATTCGTTCCCTCCACCCCTTTCTGAAGTAGAAAGAATGAAATTCTTAGTCTGTTTTATTTGTATTTTTACTTTTAACCACAGTGGTTTGTATTTTTAGGTTCTGGGATTGAACATTTATTAATTTAACCTGTAATCTCAAATGTTTTGAGTTGAAAAGCTTTATGTTTGACTTGCATCATTAGCCATAAGTTTTGAAGCTCTGGCATTTTGCCTTTAATCTTTCTCTCTCAACAAGGAAATAGATACACTTGGATTGAGGACTTCCTTTGGATGAAAGCTGTGCAACTGTTGCTTAATCTACAGAGAGAAATGGGCAAGAAGTCTGTGCAGTAGATGAAACAATGCACATCTGGATGAGAATAACCTCTTGTGCAGTTGTATTTTGTTAACTTTTTATTTCTGAATTTGTGGATTAGCATTGGCTCTTTACTGGAGTTCATATATACATGGAGGAAGAAATATCCTCACTTTTGTTTGCATGTGTCACACTGATTCTGATCAATTCCATTATATTTCCTTTGGGTTTTATGGCATGTAAATATGGTTACTTTTTTATTCTAGTTGGCTACATTCTTGGCCTTGGAGACAGACATGTTCAGAACATCTTGATAGATGAACAAACAGCAGAACTAGTGCATATAGATCTGGGTAAGTGGGGCAGGCAAGAAAACCTTAATTTTTCTTCGTTTTAACATATATAAAACATCTCTTATCCTTTGTTTTAGGTGTTGCTTTTGAGCAAGGTAAGATTCTTCCCACACCAGAGACTGTGCCATTTAGGTTAACCAGGGACATTGTGGATGGAATGGGTATTAGTGGCGTGGAAGGAGTCTTCAGAAGGTGAGTGCTCCTTTTGCACAGGGATAAAGATGCAGCAAAATATTCTCAGCACTATGATAAATTTTGCCCCTTGATTAAGACTTCAGGCTTTTTTCCTTCAGAACTATTTATTTCTTTCAGAGCTACACTATATGAATATATATTTATATATATTCAGAGTTATTAAGTTTCTTCAGACCATTTTATTCTGTAAAAAATACAGTATTCTTTTTTTCTAGATGCTGTGAGAAAACAATGGCTGTTATGAGAAATTCTCAGGAAGCTTTGCTAACTATTGTAGAGGTAAGTATTTTTTTTTCATTCCTTCTGATAGTAATCTGCAAGAATATCTTCAGTTTCTTGTCTTTATCTTTGTGAGCATTACTACCAGATACTCATGTGGGTTTTTTTGGTTCAATTTAAATGTAGTGGTGTTGGCCAGGTTTCTGAATTCATGTAATGTTCAATAAAATCAGACCATTTTGCATTTTGTATGGGAACTGTTCATTTCAGTCATGTGTGGGTTTCCCTCTTTTGTATTTAAACCACTTTTAACCCCAGTGCAACATTCCCAGCATGAGTAGTGCCCATTGAATTAAATCTTCTTTGTGTAAATCACAAAGAAAATAATTGAGATCATTTTTAAAAGCAACTTATAGTAGGCATTAAAAACTAATCATGATACTTAGTGCCCAGAGGTGTATTAAAAATGACCTTCATTGCTAAGATGGGACTGAGTGGCAGAAACAAGTCTGAACTATGCACATACCTGCAAGTGATGAGATGTGGTTTTACTGTTTCAGTGTCTGCTAAGCAATTTACCCCAATTCCATTGAATTCCAAACAAATAAAAACCCCAAACAACAAAAATGCACACAAAAAACCCACAAACAAAATAAAAAATACAAATAAAATAAAAAATACAAATAAAAAAGAAACCCATGTGGTTGGTAATGTGGTTAGCATGATCATTACCGACCCAGTGTTTCTCTCCTGCTGGGGCACTGCACTAGCTGTAATTGAACTTTTTAAGTTAAATATCAGTGTTTTTACTCTGCAGGTGCTGCTCTATGACCCTCTTTTCGACTGGACCATGAACCCATTGAAGGCTTTGTATTTGCAGCAGAGGCCAGAGGATGAGGCTGACATGAGCTCCACACTCAATACTGACCCCCAAGAATGTAAAAGAAAAGCCAGGTGAGAGATATTCTGTTTTTCTCCCTGCATGTTGCTCATGTTGTTCAGGATCCCTCTCCAGTGCACCTCTTTGTTTTTATTCTTCTAGCAGTGATGACCAGAGTTTTAACAAAGTGGCTGAGAGGGTTCTGATGAGGCTCCAGGAGAAGCTGAAAGGTGTTGAGGAGGGAACAGTGCTCAGTGTGGGAGGGCAAGTGAACCTCCTCATCCAGCAGGCCATGGACCCTAAAAATCTGAGCCAGCTCTTCCCTGGATGGAAACCCTGGGTGTGACCTGGAAGGATCCAGCATGATTTTAGAAGAGACCTATTTATTTTCTGTGCCTTAACATTTCACATTAGCATTTCACAATTAAAATGTGCATCAGGAGCAACTATATTATACATATTAGTATTCTGTGGATGTTTTGGGGTTTTTTTTCAATAAGCTTTTACCAAGAAAACATTTTTTTAGCTACTTATATTCACCATACAGTAGAAAACACCTGCAACCAGGATGATCTAAAAACCAGGAGTCATTAAATACCTAACTGAAGTGCATTTCAAAAGGAGGGGGCTTTTACTTTAGAGAGAATGCTACAGCGAATATAAAAGAAAACCAGAGAACCTTGTGTTTCATGAATTGAGGGTTCCTGGGTCTCAGGGGGGGGATTTTTAGCTTAGATAAATGGACTATCTCTAGCTAGATAGGGACTTGCAACCAAATACAGCTGATTTTTTTCCTGTTGTAAAAGAAATTTTGTTGGTACCTCATTTTTAGAACATTATTTTAATACTCTAAAGCAAGAAAAAAATATTTGGCTTTTTTAGCTCAGACTTCCCTGTTAAAATAAACTGATTTAAGCTTAGTAGACCAAGTACACCTCTAAAGTACTCTCTCTCTCTGGAATCAATACCTGTCAGAAACACCCCAGTTGTATATTGAGCACAAAAACTCTCATTCTGATTGCATGCAGTTTACAGAAAACATTGCTCCTTCTGAAATAAATATTAAAAAATACTGTAACTGAATAAATATGGTTCACGGGAAAATCAATTTAAATTACAGTGTCACTGATATATTTAATACATCTTCCCAAATCATCTTTGCATTTCAAAACACTAAATTTGGCATACTGTTCCATTGTAGTATTTTACACTTTATGCATTTTTAACTGCAGTGTAAATGAAGAACGTATCTTCTAATTAGCATTTCACTGATTTTTATTTGTACAGGCTTTTTATGCTGTATCTTTGTTTTATGAGTTAATGTCAATGTGGCAAGATGAATCTTTTGTATCACATTTTAAGCTAAGCCAACATAAATCTTTGTTGATTCTTTGAACCCAAAGCACATCCTGGATTTTCTGTGGGGAATAGCTCTCATCCAGGGACACAGTGACTTGTTCTCTGGAATTATTCAATTAATTTTTTTTAATTAAGTAAAAAATAAATAAATAGAAGCAATATGTAACTTCATTGCTGTCTCTCACTCTGTTTTCACATCAGTTTGTGTTTCCCTATTCTAGCAGGCACAGACCAAGCCCAAGGGTGGATCCCTGTGTAGGTTCTTTTGGGTGCCCTCCACGTTTGCTGCTTTAGGAGAAGATTTTTTGTTTGGCTTCTGAAATGCATCTCAGACCAGTCTGCAGTTGGTTCAGTCTGACATTGAATCCTGCATGGCATGAAGGGGGTGTAACCTGAGGTTATCTGGGAGTGTTCAAGGAGGTAAAACATGTAGTCGGGAGGAGCCAAACCTTGTGCTGTGCTATCCACTGTCCCTTTTAGATCCTGTTCCTGCAATGAACAGTCTGCCCAACCAAAGCCACGTGTTGCTGAGAAAGAGCCAACCAGTGCTGTGCAAAGCAGAGCCAGAACGAGGTGATGATGATGATGATGATGAAGCAGCATGGTATCCAGCTTGTTTGACCCATGGCCCTTAAATGTGCTTCCTAGCCCCTTATAAATAAGAATATTATATTTTCTTATAGCCTTAGGACTGCAAAAGGTACTTAAAGACATGTTTTCAAAACAGGTTTAAGATTAAAATCCCTGGTAATAGGTGCTAAAAATAAGTATCACTTTGTATAACTTCTGCTTTCAGTATAAAGTTTGTTCATTAATTAAGCAGGTAACAGAAGCCTTATGCTGTGCCCTGAAGAAATGTGTTTGGAAAAGGGTGATTTAGCACAGAAGTGTATTGTTGTGCCACAAATCCTTATAATACTAACTTAAAAGTAAGAAGTAATAAAAAAAAAATAAGAGCTAGTTCTATTTGTGTTAAAGTGGAGCTGGAAGATTAACTTTCCCTAAGACTGCACATCTAACAAGCCGGTTTCTGTAAGTACAAGACATCATCTGATCACAATGCTCTGGTTTTTACTTAGCAATTTCTACTTAATACTGCTCTAGTGTTAAAAAAAAAATACTGTTTCTCACAAAATCAGTTTGTTGGCCAGTTTTTTTTTTCCAGACAGCAGTGTAAGTTCTATCTGACATCCATTTCAATGATGTAAATGAGAACAGAATCTGATTCTTCATATGATTTTATTTTGGGTTGGGTGTTTTTTTGACTTGTCAGTCTTAATCAGTCTTGACTTAATCAGTCAATAGTGTATTTTAACACACCTATACATTGCACAACAGGTAAGTAGCTCATACACATTAAAAGCCCCTTAGCTATGTCAAAACACAGAAACTGAGGCCTAACTGGTGCCCTATCAACACATAGCAGTCCTACTGGTGTAATTAAAACCAGTTTTAAATCAATTTATTTAGGTGTGTGAAAAGCACTGTGGCTTCAATCCTCCATGTGACACATATCTGTATACAATTATCTCTTATCTGCTTATCTTCATTCTGTCATTTACACACAAAGTCTGGTGTACATGAGGTATTGTGTTAAGGGTAATCATTAGATATGGAAAAATAAACACAGGCCTTTGTGGTTCTCCTCAGGATATAGGGTGATGACTTAAAGCAAAAGTGTTCTGTCATCCTTCAGTTCCAAATTAGCAGCTTTACTTCATGGAAAACACAGAAGTAAGCTTGTGGGCTCCCTGTTTGCACTGTCCTCACTTGTCCTCAACTCTTTCCTTCTCACTCCTGGGCTATTTTTTGAGTCTTGGTTCTAATGGCTTTGAATTATCCTTTTTTTTTTTTTTTTCCTGGATGCAGCTTTCAGTTTGTCTTCCCAGTACTTCACTCATTGTTCCTGTTTTCATTCCAGCATCTTCATTACAGATGTAGTTGTGAGGGGGTCCTTTTATAGTTTGTTGCTGTGAAAGAACACTGCTCATCACTTAATTACAGGCATGCTTAGAATCACAGAGTCATGGTTGGGGTTGGAAGGGAACTTTAGAAGTCATTTAGCACAAACCCCCTCCAGGGAGCAGAGACAAAGAATCAGACAACAGAGAAGAAGAATCCACAACTTCCAGTTCCAGTGCTCCACAGCACTTACAGGGAAGGAGTTTTTCCTTATGTGGAGGTGGAACCTTCTGTACTTGAGCTTGAATCATTGAGCGAGAGAGTGTATGATTTGAGGCTGCTCAATCAAAGCCTCTTTGCAGGCATCAAAGGCAACTTCTTGTTGCTTCCTCCACTGCCCAATAACCTTGTTCCTCATTCCTTTCTGCAGAGGGCGCATTAACACCACCACATGTGGCAGAAAAGTGCCCCTGAACACCCTGAGAAGATCTGGAGTTGCTGTGCTGTGGCTGGTGCAGGAAATGGTTGGACTGTTTGCTGTGCCTGACATGGTATTTCTCTAATCTGTCCATGCCAAACTATTCCCAGAATCTCTGCTGGGGCCCAGTATTTTCTTTGGATTCATTGCCTAGCAACTGGAACCCTAACTCACTGCACAGGTGGTACATGTAATTTATTTTTCTCTAGAAAGTTATGAAATAGTTCTAATTCCTACTGACAGACTCTTTCCTTCATGCTGACACTTACAGAAGGGGGTCATCTTGCTAAAAATCAATTAACTTTTCACCTTGGATGCTACTATAGCTTGGAGAAGAGTGTGAGCAGCAGGTCAAGGGAGGTTCTGCTCCTCCTCTGCCCTGAGACCACATCTGGAGCATCACATCCACTTCTGGCCTCCCCATTTCAAGAGAGACAGGGAAATATTAGAGTCCAGAAAAGAGCTACAAAGATGATGAGGTAACAGGAACATCTATCTCTCTTATGAGGAAAGGCTGAGAGACCTGGGTGTTTAGCTTGGAAAATAGAAGACTTGGTTTCAAAACTCTGTTTGAAAGTAGTCCTGACTATGCTAACTCACAAGATAGCTTTTGGAAGGTGCTCAGGCCAGGTTTAAGAGACAAATCTTGCCAGAGGCCTTTAACCTTCATCAGTTCTCCAAATTAAAATCTATTACAGCAAGTCATTACGTGCAATTTCATTTTAAATTAAAATGCAAAACTAAATCCAGACAAGTATTAGTTTAATAGCACTGAATATAAACAAGTTCACATTGTTATACAATGAGGTGGCTCTAAAGATAAACAGATGTCATTGTTCATGGGAAGAACAGAGAGGACCCTGTAATAAATGCTAACCTAACTGTGAATACAGGGGCTAGCTTCTGTGCTGGGAGGGAATCCTGCTTGGGACTGGAGAAATGCCAGGAGATGTATCCTGGGTGCCAGATCTTGAGATGTTACGTGAGCTCCAGGCCAGTGCCAAGCTCTCCTGTGAAGTCAGAGCACTAATTTTGCCACTCAGGATTTGGTTTCTTTTCTTGACTGTCTCAGCAGTCAGCGAACAATTGATTTTTCATGAATTTATGATTTATCAAGAAGGGAAAAAAAGACAGAGTTTAGAGGGTTTGAGTCAATGCAATATGCAGTATTTATTGGGTGAAAGAGCCTTAGCTTAGTTCTGTCTTCTTTTTCAGGCAACAAACTTTAAGTCTTTGGGCACTATCAGAAGATATTTATTTAAACAGAAATTATTTCCCATGAAATTGCTGAGTTAAAAAAAAAGGGATTTTAGCCTGTTTTTAACTTGGGCCAATGTAGCATAGTCATCCACTTAAAAAAATTCTAAAATCCATTAAATGGCTAATTAAGACTGTTTTGATGTAAAAGCCAAACCCCCTGAAAAATGTTTCAATTTATTCACTTATTAAATTGCACCACTTAAGTGACCAGTATCATTATGTATTGTATCTTTCTCTGTAGAACAGAGAATTCCTCAGGAACAGACAATTTTGTTCTCAGAAACATGTAGGAAATTACAATCTGATAGGTGTAATTTTCAAGGGCCAATTGGATGAGTTTAATGAGAGCTGATGGTGCTCCTGTTGCTCTGAAAATGCCATAGTTTACCAGCCACATTCATTAAGCTCTTCATATCTGAGCATAGGTTGTTAAAATAGTTTTTGATGGTGTAAGAATAAGAAACAAACCTAAATGGCAAGCAATGAAAGTTTCTCCTCCATAACTTTGCCAGTTTTGCATATAATTTTTTATTTGTTTCGTGCTTCTGGTTAGTCTTGGCAAGTGATGGTGTGATTCAAGTTAATTGATTTAAGGAAAAAATTATCAAAGTATTAAGTCAGGAGAAATAGGAAGATGGTTAGCTAGTCTTAGAAGGTGTCCTGTATCTCACATCCAAAGATATTAAAGCTAAACTTTAATTTGCCTATGAACAGAAATGCTTTTCCCTCATTTTTTCATTTAATCAGGTAACCTTCTAGACCTTCTACACCAGGGATGCCATCTAGAAGGACCTGAACAAGGTTGAGAACTTCATGTGAACCTCATGAGGCTCAATCCAGACTGGAGGATGAAGGCATTGAGAGCAGCCCTAAGGGTAAGGACTTGAGGGTAGCAGTGGATGAAAAGCTGGCCATGAGCTGGCAGTGTGTACTCCCAGCCCAGGAGGCCAGCCACTGTCTCCCATCTTCCTCAATAGAATTCCTGATTGCTAATTAACGTGCTATTAACATGGCTGTAGCTGCTAATGTTCTAGGAAATGCTTATTCACAACTGTGTTTAGCACTTCAGATGTGCTTAGGAACAGGAGTCTTGGCAGCATTTGGGAAGTGTCTGTTAGGATAAATTAATGAACATCTGTTAGCAATCATTTAGCATCTCTAACTGTGAATGAAACTAAAAATCTAACCAAAAAAAATCAATTGTCTTTCCCTTGAAAAGATGTCTGTAAGGCCCAGCCTGTCCAGCTGCAACGTGCTAGAGAAGAACTGAAGAGCTGTGTGTCCTCAGACCCCCAGGAGAGACAGAAGACAGTCAGGTGAGTCTCCAAATGCATCTCCTCTGACTCCACTGGGAGGATATTCATGACCTCAGGTAGAAGCATTCTGTGATTTTTTCAAATACAAATATGAATATACTCAGCAAAACTCCTATGCCATTTACTCTTATGAGACCAGAATTTGGTCTTTCTGTGTGAATATCATTGGTATTTGCCATCACAGAGTGTTAGGGCTTGGAAGGGACCTAGAAGTGATTTGATCATGGTTTCCTTTACAAGATAATCCATCAAGGAACCGCTGACAGCTGCACCTAGTAACCTACTTAACAGATCCAGTTTGGCAACTACTACACACATCAGTGCATGTCAGCAAAGCATAAGGGTGTAGCTTACATTAATCTAGCAAACACAAGTGATAGTGGACTGTGTTTTTGTGAGAAGGTTGAAGATGGTCACTTAGGAGCAGAAGACACAGAATCATAGAATGATTAGGACTGGAAGGGAGCTCCAAAGGGCATCTAGTGCAGCCCCCTGCAGGGAGCAGGGACACCCTCAACTAGCCCAG
>JANHGL010014355.1:0-26253 GCA_024611195.1 Ceyx melanurus
ATATAAATAATAATAATAAAATATATAAATAATAATAAAAAGGCAGTTAGCCACACTGGGATAACTGTAGCTTCCCCATTGCTCAGCTTTTACATTTTTGTTTTAGATGTAGCACACAGAGCCAAATTACAAAAGCAACTTGCAGAAAGCAAAACTTCCACTGCTACATTTTAGCAAAAATAATGAATATCCTATTAAGCAACAATTAAATCTACACGAGCTGCTAGAGGACGATATAAATTCAAAAAGTACATCCAGAAACATGTTTGACAACTAATTTCTTCATTCATGACCAAACTGCCTCCTCCTTTGATGCCAAACCTATTCTGTATGTATTGTGTGTGTGGCAGCAGCTGTATAAAATCATTTCCTCTACTGTGAATGTAGTTAATTGCTGCTGCCATCAGCTCCCTCCATGGAAAAGTGCCTCATGCCTTCCAAAGGGGAAAGGAGAAAATGAAAACAGTGCTTCAGGATTGGAATAGCAATTGTGGAGTTGTTTTCAGTATTCTGTGTGAAGGTATTAGATACTGGGAAGATAAGGCTGTCAGTGTTTGGAATTCTCTGTGGTGCTGAAAGGTTGCTGTCCTTATGATGAATGCAATGCCAGCAACGTGACATCTGTGAACAGAGTGACAGACACCCTGCTCCATGAGTCATTGATGGTGAGGAATGCTCTTGGTTATTCTAAGATGTAAAACTCTGTTGAGAAATACCTTTTTCATCAGCTGAATCTCTCCCCACAGTGGGTACCTGTTTGCCACTTCATTAACACTGTCACTTCTGCCTTTCATTCTGCTGAGGGAAAAGACAACTTAGCATGGATGAGGCACATCCTATTTCACCTACCATGCAAAGTTGTTAACCTGCTCCAAATGTGGAAGATGTGTTGGATTTTTTTTATTTCTATCTCCCCTTTACAGATTCACAGATATTAGGGGTTGGAAGGGACCTAGAAGATCATCTAGTCCAACCCCCCTGCCTGAGCAGGATCACCTTTATGCTGCTTACTTCTCTGAAATAAGAGAATATATTGATTTATAGATTTTAGCATCTAACTTCGTTTTTCTTTAGCCTTTTTGACATGTACTCCCTATAAAATAATTACAAGAACAGGTAGTTATGTCAAACATAACATTATTTTTTAATGTCCATTATTAGTAATTCCTTTAGGAACCATAGTGGTGTTTTGAAGGAGAAATAGCTGTAAATTCACAAGCAGTTTCAATCCCTAGTATAAAAATAAAGTTCTAAAATGTTTTATTAATTTTCTGATTATTTTTTTAATATCTGATTATTCAAAAATAAGCTCACTAACTTGTTGAGTGCTGGTGGCACATTATGGACAAGCTGGAGAGTCTGGCTAAGCATAAGATGTACAAACTTTCCTGGGCCTGTGATCCTGGACAAAGAATTTGAGGAAAATCCTTATTAATTATTTCATTCCATGAATGAAACCAAGCTGGGACTAGTCTAAGACTAATCATTTGGTGTATGGTAGTGATGTTTAGCCTAAAAAAAAAAGCTTAGTACACCTGATGCTGCACAGGAACAGTTGATTTGAATCCAGCTTCTCTCTGTGCTAATATAATTTATTCCCTCTGTCGTAACCAAGGGATTTGCAGCTACAGCCTAAATCAACCATTTTGTGAGGTAAACTGTACTTTGAGTCCTTTGTGGAAAAGCAGTGAGGATATAAGATTGGACATGTAAAGTTCTTTTTGTCTTCTATTTTGTTTTTAGTCCTACTTCCAAGATGTTTTAAGGAATGAATGCAACTAGACAATACCTAACTTTCACCCTCTGCAATAGTTGAAGGAAATTCTAGGAAAGCTAACTGTGACTTCCAT
Source organism: Ceyx melanurus (assembly GCA_024611195.1). NCBI lineage: Eukaryota > Metazoa > Chordata > Aves > Coraciiformes > Alcedinidae > Ceyx > Ceyx melanurus. The sequence continues at coordinate 1,851 of JANHGL010014355.1, forward strand.
CTCTTTTCTAAGAGGAAGAGTCCTAGAAAGAATGAATGATGGTGTGGGATAGGAGAAAGCAAGATATATGTAAATACTTTTAGTGACCTGGTAACAGTGTGATGTAAAGAGCAGATGCACTCTATTGCTTTTTAAATGAGCTATAGCATACTTTCATGGAAGAGATTGTCCTTAAATGAGGATTGACACTTCTGAACTAGCAGCAGTTAAGGTTTTTATGTGTTGTGAAGAGTAGGTGAGAGACTGGAGGGGATAGTGGAACATATTTTTTACATTAAGATTTGTTCTCTTTTGACTTTCATGAAACTGAGATTGAAATCCCAGCTCTGCATTCCCAGCTCAGTCTGTGCCATAGGAGTGTGAAAGGGTATTCTGGCCTCTCTCCCAGTTTTTAACCACTCATGACCAGACTCAGAGGTGGTATTGAATTGGTTGGAAATAGACAATCTTGGGCCACCCCAAACCTTCTTCCATGGATAATTTAAAATGAGGTAAACAGGACCAACCAGTGCAGGAATTGTGCAGCTCCTCCTGCAGACTGGAGCAGGGGTGCAGCAGTGCCTGGGACTGCACTGGGCAGCGTGTGGCTGGGAGGAATTATCTCCCATGCCCAGCTCTCCTGTCACCCAGCAGCTCCTTCCCATCCAGGCTGCACTGCTGGAGGTGAGGTTGGGAGGAATCTCCCATGCCCAGCTCTCCTGTCACCCAGCAGCTCCTTCCCATCCAGGCTGCACTGCTGGAAGGGGCCTCTGCTTCTTCATCTGCTGGTGATGCTGCTGCCAGTTCTTGGCCTCTCCCTAGGGAGGAGGTGGTGGGAAAGGATGGGGCTGGCTGCCAGCAGGGCCCTGCAGGATATTAAGCTACATTATAAATTAGTGAAGCTGGTGAAAGGGAGGTTAAGGTCTGGCTTTGAAACAATGTTTTTGTTTTCAAGGCCGACCTTTATCCAATTTATTAATTTATTTATTTTAATGAGAACAACAAAATATAGTTTTAAAGATACAGAAACGAAACATTTCATTGCTAAATATTCAAACAAAAGCTTTGGGGTTCTTAATGGTATATTTCCTCAACTGTCCATGTCTGAGTGATTGATTTTTTCTTTTACTGAAACCCATCTCACTTTTCTCATCTGTGACAGTCCAAAAATGATTTTATTTCTGGTTATCTTTTGACTAGTCACCTTTCAGTTACTCGTTCTTGTTCCTTCTCAGAACAGAGCTGCTATTATTCTGTTATTTTAGTCATCATTTCGTGTTTAGTATTATCCTCTTGTCAGGATTCAAAATGCCATTTATAAAGGGAATGTAAAAGTATTAGCAGAACACAGCACTAGTTTTCTATATCATACTTTTATTTGCAATGTTTTTTGACTTAATTATGCCTCTAGGAGAAAGAAAAAAATTACAGCTGTGACGTGCTGCTGTTTCCCAGTGGGGTGCTGTATTTGTTATCATATGTACACTGCATAGCCATGAAACCTGCAGTCTCTGTTTCACTGCTTATCCCTCATTCCAGTCTGTTTGAATTTATGATCTCCCTGTTATCAAAACAATATACCATCCAAACAGAGAAGCCAAGATTACTCAGACTTAAGCTATCACACACTCAGTCTGTCTCCATAGACAAGGGCCTCCTGACACCACATTAGGTTTCAGGCAAAGTAGAACTGCAGGGTTGAAAATGTTTTCCTTTCCAGTGAAATGCTTTGGTGCCATCTGAATTCTTGCAAGCAACAAGTAGCTGGAGGAAGTAGAAATTTCATTACTTAATACTCCAGGGATGTCTTATTCGAGTTCACGAGACATGCCATCTGGAAATTCTTGTTCATTCACATGCTGCAGCCTTTTTTGGACACTGAAGAGCTCCAAGGTGCTTGGTTTGAGTTGCTTTGGAAGTGCCCAAAATAAAATGGGGAGAAATATTTTAGTCTTTATTAAAGATAAATAAATATCAAATCTTGTTTCCATCTGAATTGCCCAGGCTACCCTGCTCTGCTGTAAAGCTGATCCAGACTTTGCTGTTGCATCCTGCAACACTCTTAAGTTCTTCTTTTCCTTCTGCTTCACACACATCTCTTAAAATTCCTTAAAGCTCCCTGGCAGCAGGGTATCCTTCTCTCTCCCTCTATTTTTTATTTTGTTTTCTGTCTCCCAAACTTTTTTATTTAAATCTTAGTTTCCAAGGCTTTTTGTAATAAAATGGAGACCTTGTGTGTCTTCTGGTGGTGGAATTTATCCCTCTGTGTTTCCTACATCATCTACAGTTTCTTTTTACTTGGTTACTTATTTAAGCACATATGTAGGAAATTAGTATTTAGTGAGATTCTCCCCCTCAGTTCAATACTATCAAATCTGACAAATGAGCCCAGTGTAGAGAAGGAGAAATAAGTTTTACTTTATTAGGAAGTGAGACTACATGGCTGTTACTCACTTCAGTTTGCCTGGAAACAGTGAAATATTGCCTAGCATATGCAGAAAATCCACTTCATATTGCAGTGACTGCTTTTACTGTACTAGATACTGTTTATTTTGCTAGAAAAAAAAAAGTTTTAAATAAGTTGTGATATATATTTAAAAAAAAAAAGTTTATTTTGTTTTGTAAGAAAGAATTGTCAGGGAAATTAATGGAAATTCATGGAGTACTCCGAGCATCTTAAAAAATATATATTTTTTGTTGCTTTTTAACTTTTTTGTTTCTGATGTCAGGGTTTTCCTATCTGTAACAGCACATTTCAGTAGAAATATATTAGACAGTTGTTTTCCAAGAGTCCAACAAGTATGGTAATTATGGAGGGAATATTTGAAGAAGGTTTTGGAAGATACTGGAACAACTGTAAAAGGAAAGTTCTGGTGTGTTTGGGAGTTTTTTATGTGGTTTGTTTTCTTTTTTGTAGTGTAGCTTATGTTTACTTTTTCATAGCAGCACATTCTTAAAACTTTCCAGCATCTTCTTAATAGCTGTAAAAGCCTGACCAAAATAAGTAAATAAATAAATGGTAAAGCATTGTGTAATTGTCTTTTGAATACATTTCTTCTTCAGTTAGTAATAAGGCCAGATTTAGAAAACCAGACTCCTTTTCAATAAAAATTAAACTGGTTATGCCCTTGCTTGCTATTTCAAATGCCTAAGTAGTAGAGCATTACTTTCCTATTGTTTTCTAAATGCTGAGCATTCAGTAGTATAAGAAATGGAGATTGTAAATTTTTAAAGCAACAAGTCTGTCAGAAGTTTAATCTTGGGCAAAATTTTGTTGAGTTTTACCTATTTAGTGCCTGTGGAATCATAGAATAGTTGAGTTGGGAAGGCACCACTGGAGATTAAGTCCAATTCCCTGCTCAGCACAGGCTCGGCTAGATCTGGCTGCTGAGGATTATGTCCAAGAGGGTTTTGAGTGTTCCAAGGGTGGAGATGATGCCCTGTTGGAAATGTGTGATGAGCTGATCAGTGAGTGGTTTGGACATCATTGTAAGCTGCTCTCAAGTGACCTGCAGCAGAGCCCTGCTTTTTGGGGGCTGAAAATCATAAGTAGCCAGATGTGAGAGTACCAGTCTCTTTCTCTCTCTCTCTCTCTCTCTCTCTCGTATGCTCCAGAAATTGGACTGTTCAATGTGCTTAGCAGGTGGCTTGTCTTTCATTCCTCTATGGTCATCTCCTTTTCCTGGCTTACAGTGTTCTTTGGACATTGAGTTGCAGCAGTTTAGTTTAAAATTTCACAGTTCGAGCTGAGGTCAAAATGCAGTTGTTGTTTTTTTTTTAACCTCTGCTGAGACACAGAAGCTCATAGATTTTATAGCTGATTTTATAGCTGCATCACAGTGATCATCTGTTTACTGACATGTTAAATGACACACATCTAGGAATGGGAGTGGATGCTACTGGGCAAAAAATGCATTCCACATCTACTGCGTGTAGCTGGTGACTTTCCAAATGGGCAGTGCACATTGCTTTGGAGTGACTCGTTCTCTGTCCTGTTGATTCTGTTTTCTTTCCTCCTCATTCCAATCGGGACATTTTTTGTTGACTATCACTTAAAAGTAAATGCAAACTAAATAGTGTCATTACTCAGCATTAACTCTTCCCCGTTTACTGTAAAGAGTATAATAAAAACCATCAAGCATTTGAATCTGCAGTGATTGGCTCCCCTTCTATGTTCACACTCCTCCTTCTCTGCAGTCTCCCCTCCTTGGCAATGTGATGCTGTAGCCCCAGTGGCTTTTAAAGAGCTCGAGCTGGATATGACAAGAACTTACCATTAACACACTTAATACAGATAAGTTTGTAATTTTATGACTGGCAAGTTGTTAAGTCAAAAGCCCTTGACTGAGGAGTTCACTGCTGGTCTCTTTGGGGAATCTTCGGGCATTTCATGCTCCTGGTCCAGGATTTTTTTGGAAGAGGGAGATACTAAGAGTGGGAGTAGATATTTATTAATTGATGTCTCAGTCATTCTATGGGAAGTGTGGCATAGGAAAGCTCTTCCATACTCCTTTCTTCAATATGTGCCTCTGTTAGTCAGATGGGGTTTACTCTGCAATATATTTGCAGAGAGTTTGTGGATCCATTAAATTGACATATTTCATGTCACTAGTACCTGACTTTCAGCTGCTACTAGCTCCAGTACATTGAGATACATAATGTATATAGTAGACAGCTTGACAGGTGATTAAGCAAGCAGATGTGCTGAAATAAAGAGAAAACAAAACAAAACAAAAACCAACACAAAATGAGGAAGAAAATGTATAGAAGGAAGTACTACAATTAAAAGTACTGTCTGTCTTTTGTATTTGCTGGAATTCAACCATATGGGGAGTTTGTCTGTGCTGATTTGAAAGGAAGAGAAGCAGCTTTTATGTCAAGAAACATAAGGAGTACTGTGTCCTCTGTAATCAAAAGATAGCATTGCTGTACCTGGTGTCAAGTCAGCAGATATTGTATATATTCATAGATACTCTTTTTCTAAACAGAAAGTCTGTATTCAGTATTTTTATTGCTTCGAAGTGCAGTAACTTCTCTGTGATTTCACAATCTTACTAAAAATATTTTACTTTGTGTTAAGAATTTTAATGGATGCATTAAACACTTTAATATTTACAGATTATGTCAAAATAGTTTTCTTATTACTGAATCCTTATTTTATGTTTTTTTCATTTTTGAGGCATTTCTTAATAAGCCCTTCTCTATTCTCTAGAAATATGCTAAGTCAAGTTTCTAATTTATTCACTTATAATTGTTTTTTGGCCAACTTTGCCACCTAGTGGCCGTTATGAAATAATGGTTTATTTTCCTCATTTTAAGAAAAAGTAATGTAGCACATTATTGCTGTAATTTTTCCTTTTCATTGTCTATCTATGTCTTCACACTTGACATACGTTTCAGATGCAACTGAAAACACAGATAATATGCTTATGAAAACAAGCACTTGATCTTCTAATGTTGTTTAAAAGCTTAGCAAATGCAAGTATAGGGGAGTTGAATGCTAGATTTCCATTTATTTATTAAATAAAGTAGTGTTTTCATAATAGAATCAAAAGAAAGTCTGTAAGTCTTGAGCATCTATTATTCTCTTCATTATCTAGTACTCACCTTCTTGAAACTTCCACTATTTGAATTTGATTTACTGACAGAAACTGATGGCGTGGTGAAAGGGAAGAGGATCTGCTGGATGAAAGAAAGAATCACACAATTGCATAAAGCTTTGCTTTCTGAACCTCATCTAAAATACTATGGGAAAGGATAAAATACTATGGGAAAGGTCATCATACATCTCAATCAAAATATAGCCATATATATGAGAGCATTCTGCATGTAATAAGAAACTAAACCAGCATCTACATCTTGTTAATGTTGTCATGGCATTCATATTATCAGATTCACTGCAGGAAGTTATTTAACTGTTGGAATACATTCAATAAATCCATAAAGCACAGGAGTGAGTAAACATAGGAGGAGGAAAAAAGGAGGAACTGGTGCAGAGATTATTTAATAAGAAAGAAACAGGTCTTTGACTTTTGAGCTGGGAACTAGGGAGAGGTGTTGATAGTGTGTCAGATGGCATTAAAGATGACCTTCACATTCAAGAAGAAAACAAAGATAAAGAGGTGTGGAAGCTGCCAACTGTGTTGCTAATGAGATTTCTGATAACATCTGTATTTGCATGGTATGACCTGAACTGGGGGCAGAGAACATACCTGAGAGAGTTCTCAGGTGGAAACAATAGGATTGTGGGCAAACTGGAGGAAAAAAGAGAGATACCACAAAGAAACAGAGTGTGTTCAAATACCTGTGTGACTGGAATACCTGAGAAGCTGTCTGCCATTACAGAGCATGATGGATACAAATAGAGGATCACAAGAAAATAAATAAAATGGATGTTTCTGGAGGATAACAGGCAGAATGAACTTAATGTAAAGAAATGATGGGGTGTAAAGAATCTCAACAGACATGAAGAAGATACCATGTGGAAATCCCTTTCAAGACTAGATAGCTTGGATAGCAGATCACAAGATCTCCTCCTGCATATATGTGGTATATCTAGCACAGCAGTGTATCTCCAACTAGTTTAAAATAATGCTAATTAGAGAGAGTATTAGAGAACCTGGTGGCTTTATGAGTTCCCTTGTTCTTATTTTGTCAGTTTATGTATCTCTGACTATTTGCATTTGCATCAGATTATGTATCCACTGTCCTTGAATTTGTCACCTCTTCCCCAATAGTTTCTGTGACCAGTGGCATCAAATTCCAGAGTTTTATGCCTGATGGTTTAAGAAGTATTTTATTTTACTTGTTTTACTTTATTTTACTTGTTTGAAATGGATTTGCTAGAAAGTTGTAACTATGACTTGCTGATTGTGATTCTCTGTCTTAGATCTGTATGAGGAAAAAATACAGCTATAGCTGGGATGATAGCTTGACAGATTCATACAAGCCAAGGTTACTGATCATTTGAGGCAGATGGTTTGTTATCTTTCTTTAGAGAGCTTTTAACATGTTGAGAAATGAGCTGGAAAAAATGGCAGTTTATGTTGCCTCTCTAGTTTAACAGGCTTATTAAGGTTTGCATATCATGCCTCTTTCAGGATCACCTATGATAACAATAAGGGACTGCCTTATTAAAAGCTAATTTGAAAATTATTTAATTTATTTCAGCTCAGAAATTATGTATGCATAGATTATGTAAGCAAGAAGGCTTTAAGTATTGGTAATTAATTAACACATACTAACTGGCAAAAATAGCATAGTGATAGATCACTAAACCAGAAGATGTCAGGTTAAAAGGATTTCTGCTCTTTTTCAGTCTATATTGTAAAACAGTAGTTTGCAATTTAGCAGCCTTACAAGAAAAAATAAATTAAAAATTGAGCAGTACAGTTTCAAGGTAAAGCTACCCAGCATGAAGCCCTTTTTGTGAAAATGAAGACTTGTTAGAATTAATATTCTGCTCCAGAGAAAGGCTTGCAGAGGACATATATAACATTAATAATAAGTCAATAACATTAATTTCTGATGGAAGACAGGAAAGTGGAAGCCATAGTTGGCAAAAGCTCATTGTCATTGATTAAATCAGCAAACTATTATTTAAGAATGTTAACTGAAAGTAGAATTCTTGAGCTACTACAGCATATTTTTAATATTAACTTTAGTTATAGATTTTTTTGTGGATAATACAGTTCATATATGGATGATGCAGTAGAATTATCCTTTTGGAGTACAACTGAAAAGCAGCAGATTGAAGAATCTGTTTAGTTTGAGGAAGAGGAGGCTGAGGGGAGACCTCATCACTCTCTACAACTACCTGAAGGGACATTCTCATACAGGTTTTTACAACTAACTTCATAAAAAAGACTTTGTTTTAGTTGTGCTTTTTGAGGGGGAGGGACTGCATCACTTTATCTGCAGTTTACAAAACGATGGGATTCAGAAGCAACTTATTCTGCCAGAGCCTTAGATGTTTTTGTTGTAATTTTGGTCACCACAGACCACAGATTTTGCATGGATGCTTAAAATTATTTATTTGTAGATAACTGAGTTACCTAAAATATCTCAAATTAGTTTCTTTGAAGTGCTGCATGGAAAGAATGTTAAAAGGCAATGCGTAAATTAATCTTTTTAACAGCTGAATAATATGCCAAAAACCTTTAGCTAAAAATAGTACATTATTTCATAAATGCTGACTCAGATAAACTACTAAGTGGGCCTGGAAAGTTTTAGAAGAAGGATTATAGTTCGAAGCAAATTAAATGTTTTGATGTAAATACAGGAATCCAAGTACTTAAAAAGAAGTTTTGATTCAACTGAGAAAATCACACCTAATTATTTGTGTGTGTAAATTTTAGGAGGAGGGGCCTTTCTGAGAAATTGGTTTACACTAAATATCCATACTACTAAGCAGACATCCTAGAAAAACTGCTCTCAGTAATCTCTGAAGTGATTAAAGAGGGTTTGTGAGGACTGGAAGAAGGCAAATATAACCACAGTCTTCATGAAGGGTGAGAAGGAGGGTCTGGGGAACTATAGGCTGGTCAGCCTTCCCTCCATCTTGTGAAGGTGGTGGAGCAAGTACTCTTGGAAACCATTATTAAACATATAAAGGACAAGTAGGTAACTGGGAGTAGTCAGCATAGATTTAGAAAAGGCAAATCAAGCTTGACCATCTTGACAGCCTTTTATGATAAGGTGATTGGCTTAGAAGACAAGGGAAGCAGAGTGGATGCTGTTTATTGTGCCCCTGGCAAGGTTTTCAACAGCCTTCCAGACAAAATGATGGGCTAAATAAGTGGATAGTGAAGTGAACTGAAATCTGTCAGAAATGTCAGGCTCGAAGGGTTGTGATCAACAGCATGAAGTTGAGACCAGTCACTAATTCTGTGCCCCAGGAGTGATTCAGAAGGTGATATGTTGTTTTAACCTCTTCATTAATAGTGGGGATGATTGAGTATACCACCAGCAGGTGCTGCAAAGCTGGGAGGAGTGGGTGATAGATCAGAGGGTTGTGCTTTCGTCCAGATGGACCTCAACACACTACAGAAATGGTCTGGCAGGAACCTCATGAAGTCTAACAATGAGAAATGCAAGGTCATGCACCTGGGAAAGAATCCCCCCATGCCTCAGTACAGGCTGGGGCTGATCAGCTAGAAAGCAGCTATGTAGAAAAAGCCCTTGGAGGTCCTGGTAGACTCTGAATGGACGTGAGTCAGCATGGGCTCCCTAGGACAAGAGAGATATGGACATTCTAGAGTGAGTCCAGCCAAGATAAAGCTTAAAAGATAAAGAGAGTAGAGCTACTGTCTTCTCAGTGGTGCTCTGTGGCAGGACAAGAGTCGTGGCACAAATGGAAACATAGGTAATTCCAGTTAAACATAAGAAATCACCCCCTTTTTTTTTCTTTCTTTTTTTTTTTTTCCTGTGGTTGGTCTAGCACTTTAACAGACCTAAGAGGTTATGGACTCTCCATTCTTGGAGGTAGTTGATACTCACATGGGCACAGCCCTGAACAACCAGTTCTAGTAAGTCTGCTCTGAGCAGGGGATTGGACTTGATTTCCAGTGATGCCTTCCCACTGCAACCATTCTTTGGGTATATTGAAATGATAATTTAATGGAACATATCTGTAAAGGATCCTGAAGGTAGCATAGGGTAGACATTAATTTTTCTTGTGTTTTTGTTGTGTTGTTTTGTTTTTTTATTCCATCCAGAAAAAGGATCCAGCATGGTTTTATTCCATCATTGCTCTCATTTGGAATGGACTTGATGCCATTTGAGGTAGTTTGGAAAGCTGTGACCTGAGCTTGCTGACATTGAGCACTTCAGATCCATCTCATTAGCTCTGAGCAGTCACTTGATGAGATTATGGAAGGTCTGGCCATGAGCTTTGGGTGACTGTGAGCTGGCAGAGGCTTTACCCAGATACTGCTGGTTAGCTGGGGAAGCCAATCAAAATAAATTACAACAATTTTCTGTCAGCCTCTTTTTCTTTTCCAACATTTCAGTTTATATAACCTGTGAAATGAAGCACTTAAGGAGAATACAAGTAGATATATCACTCATTTTCCCTTTAAGGGTTTATTTCTACTCAACCTTTCATGCCCGCCTGTTCATTTAATTTCAGATAAAAACTTCTGTGTTTTCTTCCATGCTGTTTTAATATTGGAGAAGCTACCTCTAAATATCTAAAAACCAACCTCGGTGATTACTGCAAAACACCTCTGAAGTTTCTCCTTATTTATTATACCTGTTGTTACATCTGTCACCACTGTCACTGCTGCTTTCTGCTCCCCAAGCTTCTGCACCAATCTTTTGAATTTGTGTTTGCAGATGATTTCATTTTGCCCTGTGTGCAAAAATGATTAACTGAGAACATGAACCTTGGTATTGTTTTAATGCTAATGCCTAACTGAAGTTAATTTCAAAAATATATCACAAGAAATAGAAAATTAGAAGAACTGCTGTGTTAATAGAACTTTTTTTTTTTTTTTTTTTTCAAAGAGCATGGAAAAATATCTTTCACTGGCTTGGTAGCAGTCTTTTAGTGAGGTTTTATGATTTTTTTAGTAATTCTTGGGTTAGGTGCCTTGTTACACCTTCAATTTAAGGTGAATGAATGTTATTTATTAGAATGACAATATTAAGGGGGATTTTTATTGCAGATTTGTCAAGAATCATTAGATTAGATTGTTGAAGCTTGCCTAAAGACTAAGCTCACCCAAAAAGTACAGTGAGAGTAGTGATAAAATTTGCTGCCTGAATAGTCATCATTGTTTCTTTAAATGCAATAAATACTGCTGGACATCACAATGAGGTAATGAGAATGACAAAGATGAAAGTAAAATCCAGTGTGTTTAGAAGAAACTTTAACAGAACAATGTAAATGGTCTGATTGTGTATTCACTGCATTGTCCTCCAGGCACTGTAAACAAAGTCATATTAGCTGGATGTAAAAATCTCCTGAAGTTCAATTAGAGATGAGTTTCTCTTGGAGAGACTTGTGTCCCTTCTAGCTCCAAAATAGTCACCCTTCCTCCACCCCTTCAAAATAATCAATTTAGAATCATGTTGGAAAAAATGCCTTTGGTAATTGTTTGAAGTATGGACATGATGAAGTATTTTAGTATTTTGGGACTAGGTAGAGTGACAACCATCTTCCCTGCCTGCATTGAAAGGAGAGATTTTATGCTAGAGTAATGAAAGCTTAGTTGTGAGAGTAGGTGCATACTAATTTGAGTATGAGTTGTGATGCTGGTTTTGTAAAGGATGCTCATGGTTGCTGTGGGTCTTCGTGATGAGTTTTAGGAAGTTAGAAATAAAGATGCACTTTTCTTCAGAACCAATTGAAACTTTTAAAATTAATTGCTACCTTTTAATCTTATTTACCTTACACTTATGCAAAATCAATATTATTGATGATTTCCAATTAAATTTCACAAATCTTTAAAAAACATAACAGCTGAAGCACGGCTTTCATGCTGGTGTTAGTTTATGTATGGCTCTTCCCCAAGAGTAAATAGTAGTCGTTGTAACATGAAAATACAGAGAACTGATTGTTATCTATGGAGGTGTGCAACTGCTGTATTATTCTTTCTACCTTTATTTGATTAGCTGTTTGGAACAAGTGATTCTTTTTTGTGAAGATGGTCAATATGTTCTGACTTCCAAATGAGTTCTTCTTCCAGAGAGTTGTCATTTTCACAGTATTTATTAATGGCTTGTTAGAATCACTCTAAAAAGTCCTGATCTGAAGAGATGAATGGTCAGCATTGTTTATTGGTGTGGTGTACTGCTCTTGGACTGGGAAATTGTGACAAGGATTATTTCTTATGTGTTGTCATGATGTATCAGCTTCTACTTTTCTGATAAAGAGAAATCATTACCAGTCTGCCTGTGTGGTAGGAGATCAAATAAGGCTAACCTAGATTTAGGTGTATAGATTAGACCCTTACATCCACAAATTCCTGATTTTAATTATATTAGTCTTATTGGTTTTTCTAAGATTCAGAGAGCATCTGCAAGTACAACTGAGATATCAGCAATAAATCTTCAATAACAATTGTGGCTTTACCCCAAAAGTGCATTTAGCTTAGAAAGACCAATCAACCCACTGATGCTCCATAGGAATGGCTGGTTGGTCTGGAGATAAAACCAAACTACCCCTCACTCCCCCAGACAAGTCAAACGGGTGATATTTGAATGGCTAAATATGCCTTGCTGTCCCCAAAAGCACATACATGCTTAACACTGCTGATTTTTTAAAATATCTTTATTTTTTTTAAGATGGAAATTGCACATGATAAAACTGCACTTGAAATTTGCAGGAGTTGGATGCCTAAATTGATTTTTAGTTGCCAGACTTTGGGCTGGTAAATGTTAAGTCTCTCAATCAGGTGATTCCAGCACAGTCAGAGAGCTTTCTGCCTCCATGGGTTGACCTTCCACTGGAATAAAAGCCTCTCCTGACCACTCAGATGGTTTGAGTACCTGAGCACATTGTGACTATACACAGATAACTTGCATCCCTTGGAGTCTCCTCTTTCAAGCCAAACTAATCTCTGAGAAGCAGCAACTTCTTTTTCTTTACCCTCATGATAAGATTTAACCCTTTCATTAGCCATCATCACACAGCCTATATAACTACAAGGTAGAAATCTCTTGTATAATCTTGATTTTTTTCATTGCAGATTTTGATTTAAATCAGTCACTAAATTAAAAGGAAAATAACATTTATTTTTACTATTTACAGTAGTATTTTGGTCCTTTTAACATACTATTTTAAGCATACCACATATTCTATCTTTTAGCAAAATATTAGTGATGAAAGGGTTAAGTTTACCCCAGTGTTAAAAAAGTGAGTGAATCAGAGGTTCCTCAAACTGGAGATGTACAGTGTTGGAGACATTTGAGACTAGACCACTGTCATAAAGTACTGAAGGTTTTAATTTTAAGATATAAAAAAGCAATTAAGCCTTTTCAGTATTGGAATATTCAGTCTCTCTGAGAAGAGTGATGAACTGTGACCATAAACAGGTTAATTTAATCTGACCTGATTTCACGTGTCCTCATACTGCTTTAAGCATAATGATTTTTCACTACATTTATATTTCCAAAATCATTACCCATAAGTCTCAATTACCCAAGCATTTAATTAGTGCTGACAGCATTTTAGGTGAAGAAAAAAAAAAAAAAAAAAGAGTTTTAATCCCAAAGTCTAAGTGCATATTGTGAGTTTTGAAGTTCTTGTAAACAGAACCAGCAGAGCAAACTGTGCCTCTGATACAAGTCAGGTAGAAAGGCCACTCAGCAGTCCTGCCTACAATTCATGTGAAACACGTCTCGCCAGATGGAGCATCTGACTATCTGGAGGGTGGTTCTGTAGTCTAGAGAACCCAGAGTAAATTCAAGTCCAGACTCTGACATGTTTTTCAGGCTGTTGGGAAGGGTTAAATAACAAAGGAGCTATGCCCAGGACAGAACGGAGGTAACGCTGAAGCAAGGATGCTCTTGCTGGTTTGTGCATTGGGAAGAAAGCTGTAACAGCAGCAGCAATAACAGCAGCAGCAGCAGCAGCAGCAGCAGCAAGAAACCTTTGGAAAGCCTGGTGTGTTGCAGTGGTCAGAGATCCAAAGATCCTGTCAGAATCTCTGTCTTTGCTAAGTTCAGAATGGTTGATACAAATCTTACGCCACATGTAGTAAAAGATGTATATCAATATGGGATTTGCTTTGTAAGAACTGGATGCTGAGGAAATAAAGACGTGCCTCTGGGTTTTTGTTGTTGAGGTGTTTTTTTTTTCCTGCCTTTTTTTTTTTTAATCATCTGAAACAGAAGAGATTGATTTACTCGGGGAAAGTAAGTTTCATCCGTCTTCAAGGTACAGCTTGGGAGCTGGAGGGTGACTTTTTTTCTACCTGTTTCCTTGCACCTGGGGCTGAAAAGTGAGGAGAGATGGACAGTGTCTCAGAGGAGACAGGAATGACTGAAGCTTGGTGAGAGAACACACAGATTGTTGTCTGCTGCCTCTTCATGCAGTGCTGTGGGCTGGTGCACCGACGGCGAGTACAGGTTTCCTATGTAAGTTTCCATTTGTATTAGAATGATGCTAACTTGTATGTTCAACTCCTAATATATCAGATGGTACGGTATGCCTCAGGCAGGTATTTGAATGTGCATCTGTGTGACCAAACAGAGCACTAAGGATCTGTGCAATAAGTTTTTACAGCACAGAGACGGAAGGATGATTTTAACAGGTATGAGTTTCTTGTCATCATTTTGTCAGAACTTGTTCATATCAAGAATGTATCTTATTTCAAAATAACCTGCGGCGTTAAAAGACCAAAAGTCTGACCTCTCTGACTTCTTTTTTAAATCCTGTACTTTATCTAGCTCTGCCTAAGTGGAGTAATTAGAAAATGACATCTCTATGATAACTGAAAATCAATTAAAGTTATAAGCAATTATGGACTGGCACAAAAATTATTCGAAGGACCTTGAGGAGCATAAAAATCTTGTGAGGTAGTTATTTTGAATAAGAGCAGTAATACATTAGCAGAAGTGTGGCCTGATGGTTTGCATGGTTTGTTTGCTTTCCAGAACAGGATGTTTCAATACTCTGGTATGATAAAACTGCTCTCCATTGCAAAATGGCTGTCTCTAATAAATCCCACAAGGAAGGCTAGCACCTAAGCTTAAGTATTAGTAATGACAAAGATTGGCTATTAGCTGAAATATGTCTGAACTATACTCAGCTGACATGATAATATCCTAAAGTAATTAATTTACGTTTTAACATTAATTTTCTATTCTGCTGATCAGTTGTCAGACAGATGTGATAAGAAACAGCAGGTTGAAATGATCTGGCTAAGCTGCAAAGAGAAATTGCTGAGTATTTGCAACAAGCATCTTGCAGCTTGTTGCACAAGAAAAGAGCAAACAGATCAGGAGAAATAGTTTGGTTGTCAGCATCACTGTGTATTTCTCTCTGCCATAGAAAGCTCCTTTACACAATGCTTTTGTTGTGGTAATTTTTAAGCAATGTCAGAAATCAGTGTGATCTAAGTCAAAGTTTGTGTGTGGGAGAATAAAATTATTAAAAAGAAAACAGATCTCTCCAGAATACGTTGCAGAGATGTAAACAATGAAACGTGAGTGTGATCGTAGTTGTTTTGCATAGCTAATTGACTTTGGATGTGTTCTGTTCTCACTGGTGCAACAGTTGTTACTATAAGAAGCAGGCAGAACCATGGAGATTCAGCTGAGATCTTTGCTCAAGGTTAGAACTTAAGCAGTATGTGATTGTGCATAAATTATGCAAAAAACCCACCAGCCCAGACCAGTTGTAGTTCATTTTAACCATCAATTCAATATAAAAATAAAAACTTAGACATATACTTATTTGATATATAGCTATTCCCACTATCACACAGAAATTGAAACAGGAATATACTGAAAGCACTTCTTATTTGTTAGCTCACTCATGCCAGTGGAGTTTAGAGCATATGAAAATAATGACCTTCTGAGATGCATCACCCACCCTTTAATTTCTCCTTGTTATTGCTGCTTAGCAGTAGGTAGCATCAGCTATTATGAATAATATTATCTAGACAGAATACAATATTTGTCTGTTTGCAAAGTGCATTTTGCAACCTAAAATGTCAGAGTGCTTGTTTGTGAACCACCATGACACTTTTCATGTGTAGTCTTAGACTAAATAGATGAAGCTCCATGAACTCCATGATTTTTTGGATGTTTGTGAGTAAAAGAGAGAAATGCTTAGTGAATGTCCTATAAAGTACTAAGGTATATACCTTATTTTGTGATACTTGTTGCATAAAGGGTATTCTTCAACTCTGCTGGGCCTCATGGTATTCTGAGTCCTTCACAAAGCTTTTGCAGAAAAGAAGGTTCCTCCCTCTTAGTTAGGGTAAGTGAAATGGAGTTTGCCCTTGATCTTTTTGGTCCAAACCCCATTACGTGCAAGATGACCGTGTTCTCAAATAACTTAATTACAATGCAGATTCTCTCTGTTGTTTGAATCCTTGATTGTCCAAACCCGTTATTATTGAATTTTTTTGGTACTCCCCATGGCATTGGGCTAATTGAACTTGTACTGTCTAATTCTTTTGGGATGAAAGCACTGAAATTAAAGTGAGCCAAGATATGACCCCTTTTATTAACATCTGACTCACTGAGGAAAAAAAAATCAAACTTTTATTCTGGGTTATTAGTTTACAGTTCTTAAGTTGCTTATGAATTTGTAGTGGTGAATGTCCAATTTAGCCTTTTGTTTTTGGAAGGTTTAAGATATTGTCCAAAACATATCCAAAAACACATATCAAACTGATGAATGTTTTGCAACCAATACACATCTTTCTGAACCAGGTCCTAAGAATTGAGCTGCTCTTAGGCATAGTCGGTCCCATTGATGGTCTTTTGGTTTAGAAATAGACATCACTGCAATTTACATGGTCTCTCGTTTCTGTGGATGAGCAGTAATCTTAGCAGAGAAGATGTTTTTTATGACCTCCTGCATGTTAGATTCTTGTGAACAGAAAGTAGTCCTGCATTTGTGTGCAGGCATAAAACTGAAGGCTCAGATGGACTGTATCCATAGAATTATGTTGGAAAAGACCTTTTAAGATTACTGAGTCTAACCATTTATCTTACCCTACCAAGTCCACTGCTAAACCATGTCCCTAAGCACCATAACTACATGACTTTTAAACATCTCCAGAGATACTTCCCTAAGCAGCCTGTTCCAGGGCTTGACAACCCTTTCAGTGAATAATTTTTTCCTAATATCCAGCCTACACCTCCCCTGGTGCAACTTAAGGCCATTTCCTCTGGTCCTGTCAGTTATTACTTCTGAGAATAGACCAGCACCAGTGCTGAGTAGAGAGGGAAGATCACCTCTGCAGTTCTGCTGGCTATGCTGTTTCTGAGCCAGGATGCCATTGCCCTTCTTGGCCACCTGGGCACACAGCTGGCTCATATTCAGCCACTTGATCAATACTTACAGGTCCCTTTCTGCTGATCAGCTTTCCTGTAGCATTGCCTGGGGTGGTTGTGGCCCAAGTGCAGGACTCAGAACTTGGTCTTGTTGAACCTCATCCCATTGTTCTCAGTCCATTCATCCATCCTGTCCAGGTCCCTCTGCAGACCATTCCTACTCTCAAGCAGATCAACACTCCCACCCAACTTGGTGTCATCTGCAATCTTACTGAGGGTGCCCTTGATCTCCACACCCAGATCATTGATAAAGATAGGAAACAGAACTGGTCCCTGTACAGAGTTAAGGGAACATCACTAGGGACTTGTTGCCAACTGGATTTAACTCCATTCACCACCACTCTTTGGGCCTGTCCATGCAGCCAGTTCTACCCAGCAGAGCATGCACCCATCCAAGCAATGAGCAGCCAGTTTATCCAGGAGGATGCTGTGGGAAGCAGTGTCGAATGCTTTATTGAAGTCCAGGTATACAGCATCAGTACATCTCAGCTTTTAACTTCTGTCCAGTCTGTGAACCTGTTGGTTCAGCCTTCAGGAGGAGTTGCAGTCTGGTAGAAGTCACTCAGAAATTTTGCACTGTCTTCACCAATCTGCTGTTCCCCCTGGAACTGTCTGGAAGTGAATGCCTTTTGAACACATAGTCTGGGCTATTTCCAGAGTCTGCACATTTTTGAACAGAGCAATTGTCTGTCAGCCACTGTGCCTGACTGTACAGACTGTCTCCTCTTATTACTGTGAGTGCTCCTATTAGCAGTGGTGCAAACTATCTGCCAGACTGGAAAAAAAAAATGCTTGTATGCCAACAAAATAAAGAGTTGGATGAACTTCTTACCTATGCCATTGATGAAATACTCTTCAAGATGGTGAATTGGGAAGTGACATAATGCACAGGTGAAAGGCACTTGCCAGAGCATGCAGGACAGCAAACCTGTAGGTGCCTTAAAATACCTTAAAATCTTTAGTTGTATTTCCCAACACCATATTTAATATTTATTTGGTAGTTTAACTCATCTTGTTAACTTTTCAAATTTGTCCTTTTTTCTTTTTTTTTTTAATATTATCAAATGACATTTTTGTTTTTCTGAAAGGACTAATCAACTAATAAGTCTGAGGCAATATTTTAAAGATTCTTCTCAGATATGTAACTAATTTGATAAAACATGGACATGATGGAAGGCAAATTTTCATTACTCTGACTGTAATCCTTAACAAAGGACTGTTACAATTTTTTATATCCCCCCCAAACTCTCAAACTAAAAAAAAAGAATGTATTTCAAAACAATATGAGCTTTATTTAAAGAATAGTAGTGACTTTTATGGGATGGCTTGCATTTTGTATTTTAGCCTAATGTAATTAAGGCCCATGGTATGGTTTTGTTTCAAGATGCTTCTTTTCTAATGGTAGGGACTGTAATTTGAGAGCTTTCTGCCTGCAGCAGAGAGCAGGATCCAGGCTTTTTGTGTCTGGAGGATATCTCAGGGCTCCTGAGAGAATGTTTTCCTTTTGGTGGTGTTAGATTTGGACTAGGGTTTTTGGTCTGTTCCTCTGAGACTGTAATCTTTTCCATCTACCACTTAATCATGTTTCTCACCAGACCATTCTTTATCATAGCAGATGCTGTCCTTAACCTTGTTCCTTTTGCTCACTACCTTCCTCTCTTCTTCATTGCTGATTTATAGGGTTCTTCTTTCCATATATAACTTGCTGCTTTTTTTCCTTTTTTTTTTTTTTTTTTTTCTTTCCCTTCTTCTTCTTCTCTATGATGGTTTTCTGGTTTTGATATGCAGAAATCCTGCTTCACATCTGCAAACTTATTTTCATTCTATTGATGTTAGTCCCAGCCTTATATTTTTCCTCCTCAGGACTGCACCTGCCAGGGCTATTTCTGTGACCCTTAATGTTCCTGTGTTATCAACCCCAGTCTTGCATCTATCCCTTTTCTCCATTGCTGCTGGAATGGAAGTTGAGCTGTTCTCAAGCAGAAGTTGCAGGTTAAGGCAGCTGTTTATCACCTGTTGTTATTTTTCAGGATTCACCTTCATGTTTCTCTTCTTTGTGCACTGTAGACAAAAAATGCTGGGAAGGACCAAAGAAAGTATGAAGAAGCTGATGAGAAATTAAATCCCATGTTTTAGCATAGTCATGTTATGTTTATACCTTAAGGGAATTGGCTGAACTAGCAAAAACAGCCCTTTAAGTTTTCTAAGTGACTGGACTCTCCTTGGTACTGGGTGGGTATGGAGGACATAAAACTGTTAGGGAGCAAATCATAATGTCTGGATTTGGGTGCTAATTTCTGTATTTTAAATAATCTGTTGGAAGTAATTTTCCATTTCTTTTTCATACTTTGCTTTAGTAATATTTTGCTTTCATAGTTTGAAAGAAAACAGTAAGTGTATAAAGTGGAATAAACCAATACATTCAACAGAAAGTGACCTGAACTAGGAGTCTTATCAGTCATTGTACACCATTATTTACCATCAGGGCAAACTTTGCACTGCCCAAAATAAAGGGAAATAAATCTGCTTTATCTGCATTTACTCTGCTACAGCCTATATCCATTATGTTGTGAAGTATTACTGAACTAAGCTGTTTCCATTGCAGTTCCAGTCCTTCCAAGTGAAACTTCACACATTTGCTCCCGTTGTTTTGGTTTTTCCCTCTACATATTGGGTAGTCATAATTTCTTACCTTTGACTCCCGTGGCTGTATTTAAATGATTGCATTCCATTTTGCTAATATAGAGTTGGGACTACAAAGCTTCTGTTTAAAGAAACAAAATAATATATTTTCTTGTTGTTGGTTTTTGCGTTCTCTCCCAGCTATATGTTTTTCACTTAAACATTTACCTTTTCCTTCTGCCATTCTTGGGTGCAGTCTCTTTGGGTACAGTGCTTACTGACTTCAGTGGTGAAGGAACAATTTGAGTGTTCTTGGCCATTTAAATATATTTTCATGAGAGTTAACATTCCTTAACAATTTTATGAGACTGTGAAGTCGTGAAAGATTAACTAGCTGTCTTACAATACTAATTGTGTCTCCTGACTTCTCTGAGGAAGATTGCCATGTTTAATGTCTTTCCTACTATCTTTATACTAAACCAGAATAGCAAAATTAATAACTTACTAAAGGGAAATGAGAAAAAGGAAAAAAATACTTTTAGATTTGAAGTGAAAAGATAAATTTGGTGCAGTGCTGAACATAGCAAGAGTGCTTCAATAAGCAGAAACTCTTCTGGAAAAAGTCTTATAATAGTTCTGGTGTGATTTAAAATCCCCTTCCAGCAGGAATGTTGAATTAAAAGGGGAGCTGTTGGTTAGTGAATAACAGATCAAGATAGGCTGAAAGAGGTGAAACAAGTTTACTAAAAGGTCAGTTCTTTGCTTCATCCTAAAAGAGCTGAAATAAACCATTTTGTTTAGGTAATGGGTTAATGTGCCTTTAGCAGAAGATGTTTTTGACTTTGAGGAGTCCTTAACTTGTTTTGATAGTCAAGGCAAGAGGAAATCAAATTGAGGCTGAGAGGAAGTGTTTTGGTTTGCATTGGTTTGAACATCTTCATTTACACCTCAAGTGAGCGAGTCCACTTGTAGAGTTCATTTTTATGTCCTTCCTAGTCACATCTACTTTAATATTATTTCTGGGTGCAGGTATTGCCAAGACTGTCCAGGATATAGATCTTCCTAATTCTGATGCTTGCAACATGATCTCTTCTGTCCTGTTAACCAAGCACATGCTGCTGTAAGAAACAGATGATTTCTTCTGACACCAGGTATCAGGCCCTTTATACTGAGTATGCTGCATTAATGGTTTATACCTATTTACTGTAAAACAGCTCATCAGGGATTAGTAGTTTTTACACACTCTTCCTCTAGATGGAACCACTCTGCTGCTTCACTTGGCAGAAATACAATTTGTTTAATAGCAGCAGCATGTAGTTGCAGTTGTGCATGTATATTAAAGTGTGCCCATGCTGCTAGGAGCATAGACTGTGGCATTAGAGGCATGATGTGAAGGAAAGAATGCTCTTGGTCTTTGTGTTGCTTCTGGAAAGAAAGAATTTGAAGGTAGTGTTTGCAAACTTTGATCCGTTCTAGAGTAATGAACATTATTATCTTTATAGGAATAGTGACCTAGTTACTATATATCTGGTGAAATGCACTCAGATGTTTCACCTTGTCCCTCAGCTTGGTCAAGTCTATGTCAGAGTTTATAATCAGACTGTTAACAATGGCACCATCTCCACATTTTATAATCTTTGCTGTTCATGGGTTTGTCCACAGAACTTTGTCTGCTATACCAGCCATCAGTATATGATTATACTCTATTTTATATATTTTATATATAGTATAATATATATTTTATGTATAACATACTCTATTTTCAGTTGAAATATCTTGCTTCATTTATTACTTCTTTACTTCTAATTTTACAGAAACCATTCCAGTTAAAATAGCTTTCTTCACTAATACTTTTAGCATAATCTGTGATTGTGTTGTTTGTTTTTTTTTTTAATTATTGTTCAGTAAGTTGCATATACACATTTTTTATGGTTTCTCTATTTTTACCTGACTTGGAAATAAATGGGTCTGTTTACGTCTTAATTTCCCAGTTGTAAATGTGAGCTAAATTACTACATAATATATTCTTCATGTTTGGTTTTTTTCATTAAAATAATAGTTTATAAATGAGTAGACATAATTGTCTAGGTTATGTATAGATTACAATAAAAACCATAGAAGACCACAGGTGCAACAAGTCACCAAAAGGCAGGAAAAAGGAAAGGAACATTACCCTGATTGAGGCAAAGAAATGTTCATTAAACCAGGCAAGTCCATGACAGATGTGGTCTAAGAAGGAAACAGTTGCATCTCTGAGGAAATGAAACAGCATTTATTTTTTTACAGAAAGAGTGACCATGCAGTTTTGTAAATTAGGAGGAAATCAATTAATACTCAGGTGACAAACATTGAAGGGGACTTCAATGAGCAGATTACTTACAGAATGTGAAATGCTTCACCAAAAAATAATAAGGTCTGCTCTAGAAAAGGCTGTCCCAGGGTCAGGTGAGTCTGTGTGTCCCAGTTGTGTCCCAGTCGTGTCCCAGTCCCAGGTGGGAACCAAGACAGCAATGTTTGAATAGGTCTCTAGTGAGTTTGCCAAAAAACCCCAAACATTTTAAGACTGTTTTCCCTTTTTGATCTATAGTGACACACCCTTCTATCCATATGGAGTAGGATCTTCTTTTTTTAAGTAAAAAAGAATTCTTTGGAAAGCTGAAGGAGTGCACAGGAAATCTTTTCTGGTCCAAAGTGCAGTCACCTTGGCTCAGCTTTGAACTGCCCAGCTCCTGGCAGCTGTGGACATAGAGTTTCTCACGGGGTACCCTTCTTCTAGGTGGACATCTGCAAATGTGGTGTTTGGGGCACATTTTCTCCCCTATTATACTGATTTTTGAGACTGCTTTGTGTTGAAAGAGGTACAGCATCATCTCACAGGGATTTTATGTTAGTACTGGTACTTGTGGATGAGGTGTTAACCCCAGTCATAGTTTGTTTCTAAACTGGATGAAGTGATCCTTCTAAATTTTAAACAAAAATACCTAAGTACTGTAAATTGAAATAAACCTCAGACATGAACAGAAATAACTTTTTCTTTAAAGAGAGAAACTGGAAAGAGACAGAACAGAAAAGGTAAAAACTCTTTCCAGAAATAGTGATATTTACCTGTGGTAAAGAGAGAGATCACAGAGGTGGTTTTTATTCTGTGAGCTCTCTGTTGTTTCTCATGGCTGAGCTCTGGCTGGGTTCAAAGGACATCTCTCCTCCTTCATGTGCAAAGCTTGCTCACAGTAGCAGTTTGTGAGGCTCAGTCACAGGAACACTGAACAGATATTTTTTCTGTACCCTTTGACAAATGGCATTATGAAGAAAAAAATCTTTGTTTTCCTAGATACTGTAAAAGTACCAAAGGAATAGTTTAGATGTTTTGCATTAGTAAAGTAATATATTTAGTCTAGAAAAAATACTTTTATTCAGGGAATATGGATGTTACAAGATGCAGAAAAGCCAGTTGGTGACTACTGCAGCAAAAAAAACGTTGTTCAAGAACAGTTCAACCAGCTGGAAATAAAAAATTTGTAAAACTGCCAAGGTCAGTGGGACCCAAAGCAATTCAGTGATTAAATGATGGTCACGTGTTCGTGTGCCTGTGGGTTGTGTTTCATTTCTGTACTTTCATGCTGCAAAACTGAAGACATGCTAAAAAAGGACAAATTAGAGAAGTTGCATTTGCAGTCATTTCTTTAGAGGTTGTATTCTTTTTTTTTGTGTGTACGTGACTAGTTGCTGGGGTTCTCTTCAAATATGCAATTGTGTGAAACACAAATTGAAAGTAACTTCTCTGTCACTTCATCATCCCATAAAATGTGGATTTCTTATGTAGAAGGTAGAAAAGTAATATATTATTTTTTAATAAATGTTTCCGTTCTGCTTCCTTGATTTGCCATAGCAAATTAGATAGACAATTCTTAATATCATAATTAATATGACTAAATTAATGAAGTAAATGAAAAACTCTTACCATGATTTCAACAGATTTATTTTCTTTTTTGGTTTGAGCTTCAGAGATTCCTCAGTAGGTTTCCCACACTGAATAGGAACAAAGTGGTGTCATCATAAAATAGATCAGCTTATCCTGTCAGGAAGGTTGGACAGCAACAGTGAGTGGAAACATGAATTTTTAGGAATTCCTTTTTATTTTCTAGACTGGAGAATTGTTTATATTGCCCAGTAAGAACTGGGATGAGAAAGTAAAACTGCCAGTTATTCACAACTTGGGAGAATAAAGCCTTTTGCAAACAAACTAGTTGAATTTAAGGCTGTTTGAGGGAATGATAATGGAGTGTTGCTTGCCAAAACTAGATCCAGACTCCAGCAAGCTGGAGAAAGCTTTTTAAGACTGTTTTAAGCCACAAAACATGGTTCTCCTTGTTCAAGTTCCAGCTTATTGGAGCAGGACATCGGTGCCAGCTCAGCAACAGGGACCTTTGTGGTACCAAGAAGACTATGAGGGAACCATGCACAGCATGGGCTACCCATCTCCAGACACATGGGCTACCCATCAGAGATCAGTGTGGATATCAGGGTTCACACAATCTGTCAAAATGAGTTTTTGAGATTTTGCTTTGCTGTGAAGGAGAACAGAGGAGAGATCCCACCAGAGGCCAGATCCAAGTGGTTGCTGCCAGGTGGGAAACAGTCTTCCCTCAGCAGGAGGAGGAAGAGGAGGTTGGAGTGATGATACCTCTTTGCCAGCCTAAATTTAAGTTATATTGTAGCCCATTGTCAGAGATTGTGAATTGTGGTGAGACAGATGTTTGTGTTAGGTTATGGACTTTATATTAAT
>JANHGL010014355.1:29961-42896 GCA_024611195.1 Ceyx melanurus
GATGGCACTGAGCAGAGTCTGGCTCCATCCTCCCTACACTGCCCTGAACATCTTGACAGACACTGCTGAGCTCCCACCCCGGTCTCCCCTTCTCCAGGCTAAAGAGCCCCATTTGTCAGTTGGCATCTAAATGGCCTCCCTAGCTCACACTGCTTCATTGGGAATATACCATAATACATTGAACATACAGAAACTAAAAATTAAACTGGTAGGTAGAAATTTAAGTTTTTATAGGTGCATAAATATATGTTTATAGAATTTCTGTCTGTGCAAGCATGCAACATGCAGGTGCTTATCTTAAGCATTCAGAGAAGCTAAGAAATTATTGTCTTTACATTTATTTGCAGGTAATTTTATTAAGCAGAACTGAGATTACCCCAGCATTTTGTGACATTTCTTCCCATTCCATGGACTAAAATGCAGTTTGTAGTCTTCAGTGCCCACTCTTCCCAGGAGTCAGCTCTAGGCAGACTTTTCTCAGGCCAGTTCCTTTATCAATTATGTATTGACTGTAGCATGGGTTCAGCAAAGATCACACAAAAAATCAAACCACCAAACAGGTTCAAGTCTGTTTAGGGTGCTTCAGAGTGCTCCTGCTGACATCAGTTCACCAATTTCACTCCTTTGGAACTAGCATAATTAGAAAGAATAATGACTTAATGAAACAAGTGTTGTTTGCTGAAGTTATTTTTCCATGTTAAGAGTTAAGTGCAGAACTGCATTGAAATCTTCTTTGCATTTATTTGTCATTTTAATCTGCTTTGCTCCTCCCAGGAGTAATGTTTTTTGTTGTTTGTTTTGTTTTGTTGGGTTTTTTTACTTTAATAGTTGCATATATCATAATTATATGGTCTAAGCCAGGTAGAGGGAAATAATAAGTTGATATAAAAGTATGTGGGAATTCTGTTGTAATATTTACCAGTGTTAATATCTATTAGTAAATATGCATATAAATATTGTATGTAAGAGATATTTCCTATACAAAATGTATTCTCAGTGGCAGTTTCCTGTTGCTACAAAACTATAAATAAGATGAAATGTGTTAGTCTCACAGAATTCATATTTTGTCAGAGACCTGTTCCAGTGCTATTAAGAGAAAGTACAGAAATCTATAGCACACGGTTATTTATAACATACACATTCTTCTGTCTTTGGTGAGGAGCTTAGAAATATTTCACTAGGAATGAATGGATAAAAATACCATAGGCTTTGGTATTGAAGTTGAATCCCCTGCATTTAAGTGTGTATCTCTAACAGGAACAAAAGCATGACCTAAAAAGCTTTTTGCTAATTATGTGTCACTGATGAATGGAAGGGAGCTCCAATCAGTAAGCAATAAAAAGCCTTCAAAGCTGACTGGCATGAATTGTCTCCATACAATTTTAACTCACAGGCTTTGTTCTATGTTATTTTATGCCTTGAAAACTTGTTCAGTGCCATCTGTGGCCTAAGTATTTTCATTTTTTATTTTCTTTTATTTTATTTTTGTTAACATTTTCAAAGGGGAGGTCTTTATTCGACTGTCTTAATTACATTGCTACCTCAGAGAATTTTTGCTTTTTCTGCCTCTCAGTGTCAGTATTTCTGTGATTTGGACTGAACCAGAAGTATTTCCTCTAGTTTGTTTCAGCCAGCACTTGACATATCAGATATTTGAATGAACCTTCTGCTGGTGATGCAACAGCTTGTCCTGACAGGGGAAAATCATCACAGGGGAACTGCATAAATCTCAGCCTTCTGATTTCCATTTTGCAACTGTTAACCTGGTATGCCACAAATGACTGGTTAATGGCTTGCTGGCAAGAGATTCCTTGATCAGCACGAACAACAAAGGGGATAATAGATATATTTGATATATGATCCTTGTAAAGCTGAATCCAAGAAGAATGTGCATTACTGGTAAAAATCAATGCCAGAGCTGTTGAGAAATTGAGGAAAGTTGTGCTTTGTGCCATATATGAGAGAACAGGTAGCTTTTGGAGGGTTATACATCTAACCCAGGAGAAGTGCTGTGTTGTTTAGCAAGATAGATAGAGGTATGCTCATACTTGGGTATGAATATCCACATTTTCCTACTTGGCTGGGTTATTGAATTTAATAGAAAGAAGGGTGTACATGACCTTGTATCTTAACATGGATATTTGTAGTTTTCATGTCACCTTTCAATAAATATGTATTTTATAAATGGTCTTCTTGTTTAAAGGATGAAGTGGAAAGTAATAGTGCAGTTTAGAGATACAAATAGGCAGCCAGATTTGAGCTTCACTGAAGGAAGTGAATTCAACCTGATGTTTTCTAATGTTATCTTTCTTCTCTGGAATGTGTCGACCTGTGATTTATATAACCTGAGTTCTGATGGCAACATACAGTAGGACACTGTTTCAAAATTTTCTTTGTAACACCCAAGGTATTCTATATCTCAATATTTTTGGAAAGGCTAGAATCTTTTCCTTCAAATATAGACCAGATTTAATAGTTATATTCTTTGTAATGTTGTTTTTTTAATTGTTGTTGTTCTGGCTTGGTTTGTTTTATTTTTTTCAGAATTTTTTTTTCAGGCTTTCTGCCTACTGGATTGTAATTTAACATCTACAGTAGAATAATGATGTTTCTCTTAAATGAAAAACTACCTGGTAATTCATACGTTCTAAATAGGTGGTTCTACTTCATCAGCATCTAGATAAGCTGTTGATTTCCTAGATAGCAATCAAGGTCTACAAATTCTTGTGTTAAATATGCTGTCCAACCAGTAATGGATAGTGCTCCAGCTCCATGAGACCAGGTGGATCTATTAAAAAACTCTATGCATACAAACCTTATGCAAAGCAGAGCATACTAAACCTTTCTAGATACCTTCAGTGTGGACTGCCATCTGCAGAAGACTTATTTTTTTGGGAAAATACATGTATTTTGCTTTTATGTCTGTCCCAATCAGGGTAAACAGTTTATGGAGTTTCTTTTAACAAAATAAAGAGTTTATGCTGTCATCTTGAAAATACTTTAATATTATTTTAATACTTTAAAACAAATTAGGGACCATCCACACATTGAATTTGTGGAATCATGAACTCATTGCATTTATACAAATACATTAAATAATGAGCATAAAGTGACAGATGATGCTTGGAGCATAATCTAGGTCTGTATCATGAGTAGATAATAATATTAGGTTATTATTTAAAAAGTTTTATATTTCTATAATACACACTGCCTTTTTGCTTGATAGTTCACGTTTGTTTTTTACATAACTGTAGATATATATTTGCATGTGGTACAGACAGGTCAGTTTCTCATACAGAATGATATCCTTTGGAAAAAGCACATTTGGATTAGATTGTTTGTGAGTTGCATAGGTAATTGCAGTAGGATTTGTTGGTGCTATCCTGTGGAAGGCTGATGCTTCTCACATTTGGTGCTCAGACAGTGCAGTTACACTTCTACTGGATCCATATTTGAGTAGTAGCCATCGGGTCCACAGAGGGCTTTAGGTAATAAAATCTATAATTAATAATGCCAGTCTTTATAGAACACGCTTTCTGGTCAATCCATGAGACTCCAGCAACTTCTTCCATCTGGCAATGCTTTGAAACATTCCCCTGTAAATTCCTGCAGCAATTAAAAGCACGGTCCCTTTTCCCTTTTTAAAGGCAGTGCAGTCTGGCTTGTGTTTACCACACAGTTTCTCCTAGAATGGACTGTTCCAAATGCTCTCATAGTGTGCACTGAGGCATAAGCATTTTGCAAATGGTACTGGCCCGCGTGCTGAGTGAGGAGCAGAGGTCCTCCTGTATAATCCGATTTCAATCAACTCACTCTAATCACTACTGATAGTTGCAAAATTTAGCCTGGATCTGCTCTGGTAATCTAGATTGACAGGAGGTAAAAGTAAAGGGACAGAAGGGCAGAGGAACAAAGAGAAACGAGCAGGGACAGTGGTTTTCTGCTTTTGCTTCCACTCCTGGGACGAGCGTCTTTGCCGGCGGGCGCGCCCGGTGCTGCTGGGACAACAGGTGCCCTCCACGGGGCTGGAGCGGCAGCTGCCACGCCACGGGCACCACACAACAGGTACCTGTGTGACCTGTTGGTGTGCATTATTTATTGACATTGAGATCCTAATTCTCTTTATTACTTGGAAGATCTTGAGGTCGTGAAATATTCAGGCATAGCAGCAGTTAAGCTGTGCAGCCAGCAGTTGGTTTCTTCAGCATCCTCTGAAGTGGATTCCAGTGTTGGGTTTCATTCTCCTCGAAGCTCTGTGCTTGGGTGGAAGCTCGCTGGGTAACTGGGCTCTGCTTTTTCCTAGTGGAAGGGTGAGGGAGCTGTGAGAGTGGGTCCACTCTTGGTTTCAACTTTTCCAAGAGAAAAGCCAACTTTGGATTTCATGGATATACAGAAATCCAGCCAGCTGATGATGAAGACAGATACATCGCAAAGATTTGTCTCTGTTTGACTGGATTTTACCTTGGGAGGAAAAATGACTTTTTTTATTGTTACCTGACCACATGCTCAGTGTGCCTGTGTCAGGCAGGCTAAGGGATTGTACACCCTGCGGAAACAAAGGCACCTGGACTATCCCTCCATCTGACTTTCCATGCTGGTGGGTCTGTTGTTGGTCATCTCAGCCTTGCATGTTGCCATGCCAAAAACACCCAAGGCTAAAAATGTGTCCTGGGTAAGTAGAAAATTATAAACAAATTGTCTATAAATGCACATTTTTTTTCAGATATATTTGAATCTGCTTAATTCTGTATTTAAACAGCAGTATAACTTAAATAGAAAGAGTTGTTAGATGAAAAAAAGGTGATTAAATATAATAATTATTAAAATTGTTCCTAAGAATTAAGAAAAATAAAAAATACATTAATTAGAACACTGCTATTTTGTAGAAACTATATCCAGAACTTTTAAAATTACAGACTTTCAGCTTCCTTTGGATTTATACTTTTCATCTATGCTAGCAAAGGGTTTGTGCTATGTACTTTTACATCAACTGCAAAATTGATGTGTTTTTTGGGGTACGATGGTGCCAGCTCACAGCCTGCTGTACTCAACAAGCAGAGTACCATCAAAACCACACAGAAACCTGGACTTGCTTAGGAACTGCTCAGTAGATGACTTTTAGGGCTTCCTCAGTGACTTACTGACTACCAAAACCTCTCCCTTCATACTTTCACTACCAGTTTGCATACAAAAGGAAACGTCGTGAAAATAGTAAATTTTGGTAATGGTTTCCATTGAATGATTGATACGGTGTTTATCTGTTGTGGCACAGCCCTATCTTGGAGATTAATGAACTTTAATTGTTTCACTAATCTCACAGTTACACATATGAAATGTATAAACTATAAAGTGATTGAAAAATTCCAGTGCAAAAATGGCAACTTACATGATTGCAACTGCGTGCTAAATAAAGACATAGATATGGCATCTAAACCACTGTAGTTTTTTAGATTATGTCTACTTTATGTAATGA
Organism: Ceyx melanurus; assembly: GCA_024611195.1. Classification (NCBI taxonomy): domain Eukaryota; kingdom Metazoa; phylum Chordata; class Aves; order Coraciiformes; family Alcedinidae; genus Ceyx; species Ceyx melanurus. The sequence continues at coordinate 35,435 of JANHGL010014355.1, forward strand.
TTTTCTCCTTCAAAGATAAATAACTAAACCAGCAAAAGTTATTTGTAGTTCTGGCTTAATTTTGAATTAAGTATATTGTATTAGTAATTGCTGGTTGTGACTGGGTATCTGTTTGAGGCACAGAGAACAAAAAGGAGAAATTCATAATTCTGTGAAAAGATGAAGATAGTTTTATGTAACTCTTGTATTTACCTCTTTCCCATTGCTTTTCTTGCAGGGCTGTGGGGTGGTGTTTAATCACTTTATTTCTCTTTGGCAGTATAGTATAAGAGTTATTCATTACTAAGTGATGGAAGGTGTCATTTCCTTAGTGAGTAAAACAGTAATTTTATGACCAGTATTTTAAATGAAAAAAAAATAAAAATAGAGTAACTATATCATAGCTATTGCACTGTGGCTGTTTAAAGCAAGTAATGGACATTTTTCAGAACAAAATAGTTATATTTTGTAATGCTCTAGTGCAGTGAAGTTAAAGGCCACCTTACAGAATTAGATACCTGCTCAAAGTATCACTTGGTTTAAATCTTAACAAGTGAAGATTATCTTCAACTCCCTGAAAATCCAGCATTTCACTGAAAGTTTTACCTGTCTGATGATTGGAGCTTGACTTTTATGCCTATGCAGTGAAAATTAGGGTACAAGGCTGAATCATAAGGTTGAGTGCAAGAAGAAAATTTCAGCTATAATTTAGCAAAACACTTCAACCTCTGCTGAAATTGCAGCTTCTCATCTGCTTAAAACTTAAGATTGTCAACCATTCTGCTGTGTGTTTGCTAGATTTTTTTATTATTTATTTTTTAAATTTTTAGTCTATAATGAAAATTAACATTTGATCCTTGTGTCTTTAGCATACAAGTTCTTAAGGACAGAAGCTGGGCTATGCTGGTTTATCTTTGTGCAAAAGACTGCACAATTCGTGCATCCCCTTTAGGGCTTTGAAGTGCCTACCTGGGGGGGAGAAACAACCCAAAAAAACCCAAAACAAACCAGAAAGCTACAGTGTAAAAAACGACTCAGCTTCTGGAACCTTTGCCAACATTTTGCACCAGTGTGTCCGACAGACCCTGACCACTTCAAGGGCTCTCACCTCAGAAACTGCAAGGCTGAGAAATTAATTTCTCATGTCTTTGAAGAGCTGAGGAATTGACAACTTCTTAGTGGGTTGTTTCTTCCCCAGAAGCTTTTTGGATACTATTAGATTGATCTCCATTACTTCAATACATACAGGCTCTGGGATTTGTAGATATGGGGGTGACAGCCTTGGTGTTGTGCATGTGGTCTTGAGGAAATTCTGCTTTGGTCACTGCTGCACAAGATGTGAGGCTTTTTAAGTGCATCACATGGCCACGGAGGAGCTGCAGTAACTTCAGTTTTAAATTACCTACAGGATATTTTCACTTATCTAAAAGCCTGTTGATGCTGCCTTGAATGTTGCTGAAAGTTAATGGGAAGAAGTAAGACTGACATAGGCAAGATGTCTGTAAAATCTGTCATCTAATGCTTTGGTCTTTTTATTTTTTTTTTAAATATTTGATTTGCAAAATGCATCCATTTAATTATTCCTAATGGAATAATTTTGCTAAATTGACTCCTGCTGATATGAATTGATTTTTACTGTCCTACATAAGCAATTTTATTCTTTGCTACTTCATGTAGATACAAGCAATAAGTCCTTGAGCTCTGGCAACTGTAGGTAGGACCTCCACCTGTGAAAAGGCCAGTAGATTACAAGAAAATATAGGTATGGGACATGTTGGGGGTTTTTAAAACTATGTTTTTTTACCTAAGCAGCAAGTTTCAACATAGCAGCAGAGATTTGAACATAGAGGAACTTCTAAATGTAATCTTGGGTCTTCAAAGGTTTATGCCTGAAAATGAAAGATTTCTTCTCTATATTTTCCTGAAAGCTATTTGGCCAGCCTGTTATACTGGTATATAAACAAACACCTTTAAGTATTCCATGAAATACATTTGATTTCATACCTGATATAATTCTCAAGTGTAGCATGATCTTAGAGTTCCAGATATAACATTTTTTTCCTGACCAAATGACCTTTGGAGCTATACACTCCCTGCTGGAGGGCTGCAAACCTTGACTTTGGGCCAAGGCAGTCTACTGAGCAGAAAGGTCATTGAGCTACAAATACCCAAAAAGAAGTTCTATCTCTTTAGCTGAAAACTGTAGAGCCTTGTACCATGGTCTGCTGTCAGAGTTGTAGATTGGGGTACCCACTGATAAAAGCCCCAAAGTCTTTGTGCCACTTGGGTAGAGTAACTCTTCTTCCCAGGAAATCAGGAACAGAAGGATAGGAAGAAGCATTGGCTTTTACCATAGGTGAGGATGCTTAAGAGTGCATACCCAGTATGTTTCTGCTTTTATGAATATTTAAATTGAGCTGTCATTGTTGACATTTAAGAGATAAATCTTCTTGATTGTAAGGTATTCATTATCTCTGTCCTCTTATCAATGCTTTTTGTCAGACCTCCTGTCTCTCAAATTCAAAGGAGTGGAATTTACAGAGGAAGACAGACTTTTGTGTAAATAACTGAAGTATAATTCCTAGTGAATTCCCTGAGCTAGTAGAAAGTACTGATATTTCTATCTCTCTTTAATACTTAAGAAGCACGATAGTTACAATGGTGTGGGCAGTGAAGGAAGAAAGAAGGTAGGAGATTTTATATATATATATAGTGAAATGTGCTTTATTTTCAGCTCGGAATGTTTAAAAAGGGGATGGGACATCTACTGATTTGGAAACTATTAAAACACAGAGTAACTTGAAAAAAATGGAGGATTAAATAGTCAAAGATAAAAGGAAGGAGAAGACAAAATTATGTGAGAAAAGAGAGATTAAAAAAAACCAGAGCTTTGAATCTTATATGATGGTATTAGAAAGGAAGGATTAAACAAATGCAGAAACACCAAGAGGAGGCTGTGGCTACATTAAGAGCTCTGTTTTTGTGTCTGCATTTCTAGTCAACTTGAACACAGGAAATTAAATGAGTAATTTGAAGAATAGACAGTTGAAAAAGCTTGAAAATAATTGAAAAAATACCTAAGCATAAATTTAAAGATGGAAGATAATAATAATATAAATGAAATTTGCTGTGTTTTTAAGAGAGGCCAGGAGGTTCCCCTGGATGAGTTGGTTTTGGTTGAGGTTCTCCAGGTACATGGATGATCCTGCTCAGGCAGGGGGGTTGGACTAGATGATCTTCTAGGTCCCTTCCAGCCCCTAATTTCTGTGATTCTGTGATGTGAGGAAAGCTTGGAGAGAAGCACTCACTGTCGACAAGTATGTTATTGCTTGGAGTTGGATGAGTACTGACCTTGTGAAGAGGCTGAGAGAGTGGATGAAGTCAGGAAATACTAGAGATGGAAATGTCACCTGTGGAACAGTATTAATGCTATTCCTGTTCTCATAGACCTGTTTTAAGATGCTACTGAAAGAGGTTAGGCAAGGATCTGACTGAAGTAGAGAACTGCTGGCTGCTGTAGGCTCAAAGATGTATCCTTGAAGCAATAACTGGAGTAGTCTATACAAGAGGCAAATCATTACTCAACTCTGGCTTGCCTGGAGGATTTGTCCCTCGATAAATCGTGTCTCTTGACATTTAAAGATTGACAGAGCTGAAACAGCTGTAGATAATTTTGGCTGAAATACACCATTATTGGCAAAAAGAAAGAGAAAAAAAGAAAATCTCAGTTGTTCCATTGGTTATGAAGTGATGTTTCTTTTCAGTAAATCAACAGGGTGCTCTTTTGCTTCTGTCTCAGCCTGCACTAATGTGTGCTAATGTAATAATTCTGTCAAATTCTCATGGACTGAAATGACATTGTCATTTGCTTTCTTCCTGGTTGTTATCAAGTCCTTAGTTTCTCCTGGAGACAGTTCTAAGCATTCTCAGAGTGATAGAGCAAACATCCTCAGTGATGTTCTGATCAGGACTTTGAATCTCCCCACTGGCAGTCCAGGTTTTTTTCAATTAATAAAGGCAGACCTGGGTTGTCTCCATCCTTCAGAGGCAAACCTGTGGGAAAACTGTGGCTGCCAGATTGTCTCCCTTTGCTTGCATAGGACTCAAAGGGTGTGCTACAGAAAGTTCAGGGGATTCAAAGCACTAGGAAACAAAAGGCAAAAAGCTTAATTGCATATTATCCTCTCCTCTGTTTTTTCTTGTACTTATTTATCACTGTAATTTCCACTGATCTTAGTTGGAGCTACAAGCATAATCTGATTAGGATAAAGGTCATCAGGGCATGGAGAACTAAAAGTGCTGTGTGCTAAAGTACTTTCTTCCCTTGAAAGTTCTGAGTTTTCCTCTGAATCAGGGGAACCAGGGTTCTGTCCAAAGCCTCACAGCAGCTGGACTTCACCAGCAGAGCTGCTCTGACAGCAGCAGCCTGTGTGTGCAAGGCTGGGATTGCACTCTGGGGTCTAAGCTGGATGTGGCTGACAGATCCCTGTTAAAAATACTGCTTGATTTGGGCAGATTTCATGGTATTTAAAATTCAGAAATCATGTTTGAAAAGTAAAATCATGATAATTCCAAATTGGAATCTATCATTAATTTTAGCACTTGTTTACATGCAGTGTGTTGAGTTTGTGACTACTAGGCAGCAACTTTAAACAGGCTTGGGGACAATTTATGTTAAGGGTAAAAAGTTATTGTTGACTGTCTTCATACAATAATGAGAAGTTAACTTTCCAAGAGTTTTTTGGTTTGTTTTTTTTTAATGCTGTGTAGTAATATACATAAACACTTACCACAGATATCTAATTGCTACTTGTAATCTCTACAGACTTTTGTAACCACACAGATATAAATCAGAAAGTGAAATATGTTTCACTCTTTTTAAGAGGTAAAAGGGTTTTTTCCACTATCAGGAGTTAATAAAAAGGCAGAAGTTACCAATTGACTCAGTCACAACTGATTTGATCTGCCTTGAACAGTTTGAGAAAGGAAAATTTTTAATTACCTTCAGTTAATTCTGAAATAGTGGGGAGCATAGTGAAAAACAAATCTGACTTTGAAGATAATGTCTGAGATGAAATAGAAGATCACAGAAACATCTGTGGATAAAAGAAATTATGCCTGTTTTTCTCAGCAGTATTTGTCCTGACCTTTGACATTAAATCTGGATACATGAATTCCAGCTATATATTCCAGGGGTTTAGTTATATCTACTGTCATTTCCCTTTTTCTAAGTTATTTTCCATTCCTAAACTTGGAGAAGGTTGCAATAGAAATTTGCAATGTAATTTCCCTGTATTTGAATTGCAAAGATTAAAGCTGACTGAGGTTGCAATTGATGACAAATTGCCAGATACATCTTGCATTTCTAGAGGCATAAATAGGCCCAGAGTGTATAAAGCGTAAATAGTTTATTTTTCCAGTGATGCATGACAAATGTAAACATGTAACTGCATAAACATTTATGAGTTCTCCACTCAAATCATCGGTGCATTAATGGGAGAATTATTCCAAAAAAATATGATAGCCAAGGGAAATAGAAAGGAGAGCAACTTTGGACATTCAGGACCAAGAACATGCTGCAACACTGGGAAGACTCTGTAAAAATAAGGAAAACATTTTAACCTTCTCAAGTTTGATTAATATTGTAGATGATCTAGAAATTTTAACATGTTGAACACAATACCACTGTATAATTTTCTGTTTGGGTTCATCTTGCTCCCTTTTAAAAGTACTTGTACTTATCATAGTTGCTAAAATTCTCCTGGAATTCTAGTTGGGTGTAAATTTTTTTATGTCCAGCAGTTATTTTACATCATCAAATTACACTTAAGTAAGTGTGATGCTGAACAAAAATGTATATGCACAATAAGAAAGGCTCATGAGAAATATTCAAGAAATATGTTCATGTTTTTGCCATAAAGTTTTGGACACAGTTGATCAGAATTTCATGGAAATTTAGTAATTATATGCTCATATATATATATGTTATCTCAGCTATCTACTGTAAAGAAAATAGAGATTTTACTTAGGACTTAGTCTCTCTCTGAACAGTGATAAAATAGTGATGCATAAGTACTTGGAAGGTGTTAATGAACAGGAATTAATTTCCACTTAAAATACCATTTTTTGAGCAGTTTTTTGTAGAGGAAGAAGAAATATAATCACCTTTTGCCAGCTAAAGCAGCTTTCTGATTCCACAACTGATAAACTGTATTATTCCATGAAAAATAAACATACCCTCTAATTTCAAATATCTTTTCAACTGTTAAAAAGTATTTATATATATTAATACAATCTTAATGCAGTACTAATGTCCATAATTATTTTCACTTACGTATTTTTTATTTTAAGGTTGTTGTTTCCCGTAATTATAAAATGTTTCTCAATATCACAGAGACTTGTGTTAGGAAATTTTTCTCATTGTAAATGGAAATTAAACAATCCATATGCCAGCTCTTTCAGCTCTGACAATGGACTCTTGCAAGGTCACTTACAAAAGCTCATAAAGTTAATTAAGTTCTCCTACGAGCTTTGACATAAAGACTGAGTTGAAAAGTGTTGCCAGAAATTTTGAAGTGTTCCCAGTGCTACAGCCAAAAACACGATAGGAGAGAGGGGATGGGGCAGAATGGGGCTGTGCTCTTCAGTTCCTGGCAAAATGATTCAAAGATAGAGGAAAATTTCTTACATGTCTTTCCAACTTTCTTCTGAACAAACCGTACTGTCAAGCATCACTTCAGGTGTCATTGGCTGTGTCATGTGCTTAAGGTTGTTGTATAAGGGTAAGAAATTAAATGGTTGAAGTCAGTAAATGTGCTCTGATGTAACCTCTGAGTAACAGTGTGAGGACAACACTAGGTGTGATAACACTGCACACGTTATTGGGTCTGCTTTTCTCCATCAGATGATGTGTTACCAGTCAGTCAGCTCTGTACACTGTTGAAATGGCAGTCTTATTTTAAATCAGTAAACCCAACATCCCACCTTTCCAAAACCCACAGGGAGGTTATTTGTATCAGCAAATCCAGTGATCCGGAGCAGTAGCAGCCCCTGGGGCTTCAGTCCCTGTGCTTGAGACCAGAGCAGTGTGGCCAGGCAGTGCTGGTCTGCAGGGCTTGAAAGGGAACCCCAGTGGAGTGTTTAGCTGGTGTGCATGGCTGGAGTGCATCGGTGTCTGCAGGGGAGATGCTTCTCTGCCTAAAGCAAAGCCAGTCCCTGTTGATAGCCTAGCAGTAGAGCTATTTTAACCCAGCACTCTCATTTCTAAGCTGTCAGTGGGAGGACTCGACCTACAGGTCTGGAGCTGCTTGATCACAAGTAGTCAACGTGGATTCCATAAGGGGAAGTCATGCTTGATTAATCTGATAGCCTTTGATGATGATATCAGTAGATGGATGGATGAGGGAAGGGCAGTGGATGTGGTATTTCTTGACTTCAGCAAGGCTTTTGATACTGTCTCCCATGGGATCCTCACAGCCAAGCT
>JANHGL010014356.1:4840-17771 GCA_024611195.1 Ceyx melanurus
CCTGCTCATGCAGGGGGGTTGGACTAGATGATCTTCTAGGTCCCTTCCAACCCCTAATATCTATGAATCTATGAAAAGTCTTGGCAGGCAGGGGAAGTCACCTGGGCCAACCTCTCCAGCCTATCCAGGTCCCTTTTGTTGACATCCCGTCCCTACAGCTTTCAAACGCACCACTCAGCTTGGTGTCATCTGTGAACTTGCTGATGGTGCTCTCAATCCCCTTGTCAATATCTTTATTGAAGATATTAAACAATATAGTTCCCGGTACAGACCCCTGAGGGATGCCACTTGTCACTTTTCTCCATCTGGACATTGAGCCATTGACTACCACCCTCTGGATGTGTCCATCCAGCCAATTTCTTATGCACTGTACAGTCCACCCATCAAATTCATATTTCTCCAACTTGGTGAGTAGGATGTTATGGGGGACCGTTGTCAAAAGCCTTGCAGAAGTCCAGATAGATCACATCTACAGGTTGTCCTTTGTCCATGGATGTAGTCACCTTAACTTATACTCTAACAAGTTCACAACCTAGATCATCCAAAAGAACCTGTCCATCCATCCCTGCTCTAAAAAAAATATTGCGTCAAAGCTGTCTTAATTTCCAATTTGTCATTTGGACATTCTCAATATAATACTTTTATCTTTGTGAGCATCAGTTTTGCATTCTTGTTTCTGACTGATTAATAAGTTTGAAGTGTAGATAAACAAATATTTATAGCATTAAGGAATAAGACTCCACTATAGAGGCTATAATTATGTGTTTAAATTCATATAGGGTTGCCACATTTCATTATTCTTCCTCAATGAGTCTCTGTTTTTATAATGGAAAACACCATGGAAGCAGTAATGCTGTTAGGCTTTTTGTTGTTTGTTTATTTTTGTTGTTTGTTTATTTGTGTGTATTGCTTTAAAAAAAAAATCAATTACTTTGTATGGTGTACACTTACCCAGAGGGTATGAAACATCTGCTTTTCTGTGGTAAGTAAGGAATAACTCCAGTTGAGTATGCAATCACAAAATTAGTTTGCATTTTATGGTCTATATAAAAGATAACAACTTACACTATTTTAGATTATATAAAGGTATGTTTTTTTAAAAAAAATTGGAAAATAATAGCAATTAAATAAAACAAAATTTCAGGTACAACATTTGGAACACTTGGGACTAAATAGTAGAACTTTCACTTTAAAATAGAATGCAATTGGAGATACTGGGGTGTGGGGAAACCAAAGAAAACAACAAAATAAATCTTTGTATAAATTGAAAAGATGGGAGGGCAGAAAATGCTTGATCATTCAGTTCAGGTACCTGTTCATCTAAAGAGGTATCTGTAACAAAGCCAGGGAACTATGTTCCAAGAGTGAAGGTCGGAAATTAAACAGACTTCAGATAGAATCAATTTGACAAAAATTGCACTTAATGTAGGGAAAAAGGAAATTAAAAGAAAAAAAATAATCAGGCAAGCAAAATAAGTGGAAGCAAATTAGGTATGGATTTTGTTTAGCTGGAGAATGTTCCTTTATACAGGTTATTTTTATTGTATAATTATTATTGTCTTTAAATTACCCACACTATATTTTACTTGTAAGTATCCAGAAGATTTGTTCCGAAGCAAGTAGGTGTTTTTTGTTGGTTGTTTTTTTGTTTTGTTTTATTCTTTTTTTTTTTTTTTTAATGAAAATTGATTATTTTACTCTGCTTGCAGTGGAGCTTGAAATGAACGTTTTTTATAGTTTCTTTGCTTGTGCACAAGTGTTATTAATAATCCTGCCAGAACATTAGTAAGAAGAGGTGAAACCAGGCCCAAATATGTTGATTTACTTGATATAGCTGTAATGACATAAGTAGGGTTGCTACTGATTTATACTAATGTGATTAGGACCAAACCCTGTAAAAGCAGAGCATAAACACTGCATTTAACTAATCTGACTTTAAGGTCCAGGGCCTGTTCTTGCTGAGGTCCACAGTGAAGCCCTTGGTAATGCCAACACATGCTGATATAGAGTTGTTTTTGCAATATCATTACTAGTTTTAGCAAAATACGTTTTCTTTATACTGAACTCTAACGGAATTCCCATGGTTCCATGATGTTCAGCTGATTAGAACATAGGTTTTCCTGCAGGTAGTTGCTCTGGAATGGTAGGACAAAGTCCTTGTCACATAGGTTTATCTGTTGAAAGTTAGGCTAGTTGTCTACATAAACACTGCAGGTGAGAGAAAAGAAGTCACTCTCAGAAAGCAATCCAGGCTAAGACAAGCATTTGCACAATTGACTCAGTTCCTCTCACCCCATCTATTTCTTTTCTTTGAACAGAGCAATCCAGACTCTTTGAGATCAGATCACTAATTACATATTCTCTCCCCCCTTTCTTTCTTAGACATGCTGCCGTCTTCATTTCAGGGTATATGATGGAAAAGATTAGTTCTATTCTCCATATCTATAATGAGCTTCTCACATGTGCTGTCCTGTTCATCTTGCCCTCCAGACAGCCAAGAGTAGCATTTTCCTCTGCTGCCTTTTGCTCTTCTTGCCAGGGTTCCCTTGAGCAGTGCTGAACTGTATGTGCAGCAGGGAGTGATCACTGTGTTTCTTTAGATGGGCAATAGCTGTCAGTCTGATGCATGTATAACATGTTGGGTCAAAAATTCTCAATTTCAGTAATTCCAGAGGTTTCAATATTGCAGGGTTAAAACTGCTTCCAAAAAGTAATTACATTTTGATTTGAAGTGGAAGAAATATTACAAGTTATTTGAGATTCTGCATTTCAGACCAGTGACAAGTACATTAAGAAATATGGTTATGTCCATATAAGAGAAGCAAAATAATTATTTGGCTTTACCTGGCACTGCTGGGATTATAATTGGAATACAGCAGTCTGTTACAAACATCATGTTTTGAAGACAATGCAGAAAAACCAGGGACAGTTGAGAGGAAAAGTAACAAATACAGTCTAAATTTTGTGATAGAAAACCTCTAGGTTTTCCAAAGAAGTCCAACAAAAAGAGGTCTCTGCATAGAAGGAAAGAAGGTTGAAGGGAGACAGACTAAATAGCTATAAACACACATAAAAAAATATAATACAAGCCATGGTACTTTGCCCTTGTGTAGCACCTTGCTATCGTTTTTTCTCATTATGGTTGCTCGGTGGAGGCCAGCCTTGAGCAGGAGGTCAGTGAGCACAGTTCTAATGAGTCCTTCAGCCCATGCAGCCCACATACTGGGCTGTGATCTGCACAAATACAGAAGAAAGCCTGACAGCAGCCAAAGTGCTCACAATTTTCCTCCCAAGGATCTCTGTCTATTAAAAAAACCAACCAACCAACCAAACAGAGAAAAATTATCAGTATTAAATGTAATTACTTGTGATTTTTTTTTTTATGGTAGCTGAAAACATGCATGCTTTTCACTCTATGGCTACAGTGGTAGGGAAAAAAAAAAAAAGAAAAGCAACACAGAAAGACCTAATTTCTTCTAACACTGCCCAAATGAACTATACTACATTTCAAACCAGCCAGTTTTGTCCTAATAAATACTCATCTTTCTTTGAACTTCTCAAACAATGCTTTTTCCTAAAGCCTTTTTGAGCCCTGTTATTACCAGTTGGGAAAAAAAACAACCTTCTTATATTTATTGTGTTGGCATTAAGATATGCTAAATGACTCCTCATATAAAACAAAAAGTAACTGCAAGTACTGCAGAAATATTCTTGAGTAAAGAGATTAATATCTTGAGCTGCTATGGATATAATTAGAGATAAAAACAAGTCTGAAACAAAACCTCTTCTACTCATATTTTGACATGCCTTCAATTTTCTACAAAGTATCAAATCTTTACCTGTTGAAACTCTCAAAAACAGTTTTAACTGGTGTCTGACTTTTTTGAAAAAGGCACCTGATCGGTGATCAGAAATTATGCAAGTAGCATATTGATCTGATGAGCAAATATCCCAACACAGGCACAGCTCTGTGCATATCCAGCAAGGGAAGCTCACTCTTAATGGCCCCATCATCCACCCAGCAGATCTAGAACTTCAAAGACATAACACATTTAGTGCTTTCATTATGTTATATGCAGAGGTTGAGCCAGCATATACAGCTTTATTCTGTTTGACAAATGCTGTCTGATGCTTCTGAGTTGTGCTCCAGGCTAAGAAGAGAGATTTTGGTTAACATCTACCAGTACATGACCTTCTCCTTGCTCATACCTGGTGAATGGTGCATCCACCTCCATGCAGGCATGGAGTCATGAGCTGCAGGAGCATACAGGAGCTCTTATTGCCTTCCTTGAGCTGCTTCTGACAATGAGTGAGACCATCCCCATTCCTATTATAGGCTCATATGTCCTCATTTTGCTTTATTATTTTTTTCCTATAACATATGCCAAGAAACCATCCAGTTTACTCTTTTCAGAGGCCAGGACATTCAGATGACTCATGAGATTCTGGTGTTGACTCCATCCCTTCCCTTGTCATCTAGCCTAAAAAGCTGAAGTTTTGCATCATCTTACCTACTCAATGTGATTTGAAACAGAGCTGACCAGGGAGACACCAGTCATTTCTGACCTTAATACACCACTACCCACCCATCGCACTGAACAGTAGTATAACCACCTTTGTACCACCTGCAGCCACTCTCTTATTGCAGGTACCAGCCCATGCCTGATGGTCCTTTAAAGGATTATGCCTGCTGGTATATGGATAAAGACCACTCATTAATTCCTTGCTCCGAAAATAACAGCACAAAATTCATACTGTGTCACTGAACATCATAATTGCTTACTTTAGAAGTTAGGAAATTAAAATACTTCTGTCTCAAAGATGACCTATCAACAGAGAGAGAAATTTTGGGCAAGGAAAAATAAAAGTCTTATTTTTCTTACTGTGGATTATCTCAACCTGAAAGAGAAGAAAGCTTCTTTATTTTTCTTCTTAATTATACTTCATAGATGTCCCAGAAAAAGCCATTTCTGCAAAGCCCCTTGAAAGTGCATGGGTTGATGTGAAATATGGTGTGCTTTCCCAGAAGAGCAATTGAAGTGCCCTTTCTTTGGCAATACAAAGTACACACTTGAGCACTCAAGGGGTGAGTGCTTCCCTTCAAATGTTTCCCAGTTGAAAAGGAGGCACTGAAAGAAAAATTGCTTTCTGTGAGTTTTGACATGCAGTGTAAGGCAAAGAATGATCCCACAAAGACTTACTGGACTCAGGGTATATCTGCACTGCCCTTGGAGCAGCTCACAATGCTATATTCTCGAAGCTTTCAGCTGAGTATATTGGGTGAAACCCACAGCTTAAACCCTGCTGAAGAGACCTCAGTACTGCTTGCAGTCTAACAGTCACCATCTGGGTGGTTTAAAGTGAGTTTCTCTACAGGTGTTTTCTGCATAGTCTCCTCTTTTCTCATGGGAGACAGGTTCAGCTCCATATAACATTAAAGTGGAGTTTGTGACCTTGGGACCGTCACAATGGGAGGAAGATCTCTCCGTGGACAGCCACTGATGTAAAATGAGGCATCTAATGCATCTCCATGGCTTCTATGTGATGCTCAGAGATGGATGTCTCTACCAGCCAACCCATCTGAGCATGTAAAATCATTATGAGATTCCCAGTTTGTGATTCCCTGAGGTGAGAGGAAGTGAATCTAAAATGAATCTTAGCATTTCTGTACATCAGGGGAGGTTTAGATTAGATATTAGGAAGAAATTTTTACTAAGAGAGTGGTGAGGAACTAGAACAGCTTGCCTAGGAAGGTGGTTGAATCACAACCCTGGAGGTATTTAAGAAACAAGTTGACATGGTGCTTCTCGACATGCTCTAAAAGCAGGAATGTAGGGGCTGTGTTTGTTTGTTTGTTTGTTTGGTTTGGTTTGTTTGTTTGTTTGTTTGCTTTTTTCTGCTAATGGTCAGGTGTTTAGATGTTTTTTTGTTCTTGTAGGTATGATTGGACTTGGTAATCTAGGAAGTAATTTCCAACAATGATTGTTCTGTGATTCTGTGAAACTGCATTTGCAGGTTTCTGTCCTCTGTTTTGTCTTTTTCTAGTCAGGAGCATTTGGGCCAAAATAACTCTTTTTTTTTTGTGCTCTGCCAATGTAATCTTAAAAGTATTTCAAGATTTTCTAGTGGAGAACAAATTTATTTTCTGTATTTGTACAAGAAGGTCATAGTCCTTTATTCTGCCTTCTGGGCACTGTTGCAATCAGGCAGGCTCAGAAGAACCATACTATATAAATAGAACAGATCTTCAAGTTTTGCCATCTTCAGTTTAATATATGCAGCTTCAGCATGTATCTTATAAAAAAACAATATATACTTATAATAAATAGATTCTTAAAAAGGTAAAACTGATCTTATTTCTCACCTGTATACTCTTGGGTTTACCAGAAGCAACTCTCCCAACACCTGGAGCTAAATTTTATGCAACTGCGAACTTGAAAAAGCAAGTCAGACTGTCAAGCTGAAATGTTCAGAATGGGACAATTTACAAGTGAAGTTAGACACCTTCTTAATAGCAACTGCTTTTCAGATTTACTGGGTTCTGCTCTAATTACTAGGGGTAGATTGGTCTAATTAAAAAAAAATCCTTAGTTTTGGATTTAGACACTTCAGGCACTGACCTAAGTGGGAAACACACCACTTCACAGTCACTCCAGCTTTCATTTTGTGGAGCAAGGTTTAAACCCCATATGTCTAAAATCAAAGGCAGGTCTTGTGTTGATTTCCAAATGCAGAGGCCTTCTTGAGATGATCAAAAAAAGGGTTCATTTACTTGAATGTCATGCTTAATTTGCCACTACGATTAAGTAGCTGCACTAGCTATCAGGAATTGGACAGTTGTGCATTTGACACCCTGATCACCATTTCATTTTAATTTTTTAACACTCATTTTGTGAGAATATAAGAGAAATTAAACATTAACTAAGAGACCAAATACACAGCTGCGCAATTCTTTGGTCCTGTGTCATCTAGGTCAATGACCGCAGGTCTTGAATAAAAGTACCAAAGGAACCCTTCACCATTTTTGTGCTACTATTTCAGACCTTGGGAAACATATTAAAAAAAACCCCTATGTTGTTAATCTTCCTCTTCATCTATGAATATTAACAACAATCCACCTTAAAAGGGTGGTGGTTTTCAGTTTTGCATTATTTTTTTTTTTTGTATGGATCTGAGTTCTTTGATAAACGGCAGATACCTTCATTTACTTGCTAACAGATTGGGAACTTCTAGTGCAACATAGTGTAATAATTTTACTGGACAGTGTACACTTAAAATATGAAAAGCTATAAAACTTGCAAGGTGTGATGATTTCCAGTACTGGTTTTTGAAAATAAATATTCTTTAGGCTTAAAATATATGTCTGATGCATAAAAGTTTTCATCCCAACTGGTCTAAAATGTACACAATAAATCACACTGTGCTTGAAGATAACTGAGATTTTGTTGATAAAGTATAATAGAATATATTCACTTGGCAACAAAAGAAAATGAGCAGAAACACCTCTCAGATGAACAAGTCAAGAGAATGGTTCTATTTTTTTTCCACCTTACTCTTTCTGCAGTCCTAGGTTAAATCCATCACGAGTGCCCCTAGAAAACAGACTGATAGGTAAAGCCCATTAGTAGAAGATTAAAATGGCTTCAAACTGTTCTCATTCAAGGAAGAAACATATGGAGAATCCCAAGTGGAAGAAGAAAGCACTTGATATTCCATGAATGACAGCTGGAAATGCTTCCTTTTGACTTAATGTGCATGCATTCAAATAGTTGTGACCTTGGATATTTTTTCTCTTGCAATACACAATTAAGTGTCCAGAATGACAGTTTACTAGTAATTTTTAATTGTGCAGAAATTGTAGTACTTATATTGAAAATGGTATGCCATTGAATTACCATTCATAGCAATTAAGTGCTTTATACCTTTTAGAAATTAGAGTTGTGTAGTCACCTGTAGCCATTTCCTACATTTATTTTAATATTTAAGCACATATGCTCTGCAGGAACATATTTGAGCTTTCCTATGATTACTGGGGAGGGAGAGAAGAAGGAAGAGGGTGGGTGGGTGAAAAGTAGTGATAACAAAGGTTTTATTTGATCCTGCAGGTGACATTGAAGACATAATGCCATCTGGTATGATAAACATTATAATATATCAGTACTTATTTGCCAGATGTTGCTAGACACAAATAGTGGTTCAGATGCATAAGGATGATTTAGCAAAATGAATCTTGCTAAATTGGAGTTTCTGATTTGTCATGTTGTTTCTTACTTTTTTATTATTTTTTTTTTCCTACTGGCTGGGTATGTAAAGCAGGAGGAAAATCAGGTTGAGAATTAAGAAAATTGTACAGTAAAGCAAATCTTCTACTGTGGACCAAGAGAAATAAGGCCACTCTTTGTAATATATAGTTCAAATAGATACTGGTGTTGAAATAGGCTAACATGTGACAGTGTGCCATGCCAACACTTCATACATTCATGCAAGCACTTGTCAAACAGATTGCAAGATGAAGAAATGTTTCTACCCATATTTCTCAAACCAGAACTTTTTAATTTCCAAATCAGAACTTTTTAATTTCCATTTTGATCAGTATATGCAAGTGCCTAAGTGCATGTCTAGGTCCCTACTGTCTGGGACTTTTTTCTTCCTCCCTAGCTAAGGTCAAGAATGTAATAAACATCAGTATGCCTTTCACACAGAAAATCAGACATTTTATGTCCTGAGTGGCTTACACATTGCTTACAGTCAAAGTGGTAGAGGACCTTGAACACTGTGAAAATTGAAGGTGGACATTGGCAAGCATTGCAGAGACTGGGAGGAAATCTGAGTGGCAAGAATTCTGGATTACCCTAAGGGTACCTTGTTATTTTCATCTGTATTATAGATACTTCAAAAAGAAAGGGAAACTGAAAACCAAGAAAACAAACAGTAATCCAACAACAACCAAATAAAGAAACTCTGGAAAATTTCTTTTTTGAATAGTCTTTTCATAGCAGCCTCATGGGTAGGAATGAAACCTAGGCATGCAAAAAGGAATGAAAGCTATCTTCTGTATGTTCGCATTTCTTCCAGAACTATCCTGTCTGTTCAGGATAACAGATGGTGGATGAAAACTGGGAGAGTCAGGAAAAGGCAAGCAATCTTCCACCTGGAAAAAGCATCTATGTGCTGCTTTGACATCTTGGTGATGCTGATGTTGTAGATCAGGCTGATGGATGATATCAGGAGTAAAGAAGAAAATAATAAATAAAGCATTGCTATAGAGATGTCCTCAAGGCAGAGCTTATGTCATGTTATTTCATCTCAAGAAAAAAAAGGAAATGCCCTACTGGATTAGACCAGTGTCCCATGTAGCACAGGCTTCTGACTGGTAGTGGCAGAAAGTGAGGCTGTGCAAGCAGAAAACATGAGCCCATCTGTCACCTGCAGTACACTTTCCCTTCACCTGTACATCCCCAGTGTGTACTGCTGCAGTCAGTAGCACATTAATTTCTGTTTGTGGATTTGTTACCTATGTTTTGAACCTGTTGGTGCTGTCTGCTTCCAAAACTTCCTATAGGGACAACTTCACTACTGGCTACATTAAGATCTACATCTTTTCAACTGTTGTAGACCAACCTCTTACCAGCTTCAGTGAGCATCTCTAGTTCTAAAATTGTGGGATTTGCTGAACAATAGTTCTTCATCCTGATAATCTACTTGTCGGAAAGAGCGTCGCTGGACGAACGACTCAACTCAATATGAGTATATCGTTCTCCTAAACGGAACTATGAATTGAGCCAATATGGCTAAGTCGTGCCCCCTTCAGCTGGACTATCGGCTGGATCCGAAGTAACGACTGCAATCAATGTGATTGTGCCAGCGTCCTTCCTCTTTATTCACCACTATTATACATTAATAGTGATTCTAAAAGCAAACGTGTTTACATGTTTTACTATTGGTCAAACATCAGAGCTACAGAAATAGCAGTTATCATCTACTGACTGAATTTTTTTTTTAATTTTCCATCAGAACCTCAGTCTTCTCTCAAAAGTGAAGAGCAAAGATATTTTTAATCTTTCTAGATAAGACAGTTCCATCCTTTTAAGATTTTTTCTGCTATGTATCTTCTCTATCTCTGCAATGTCCTCTGGAGGTGTGAAGATAAAATCCATGCACAGTAATCAAGATGTGGGTGTGCTAAGGTTTTATAAAGTCACAACATAAAGCTTTCTATTTCCTTCTCAGAACCCTTTCTGCCAAAAAATTTTGATTTTTGGTCCCAGAGCTGATCCTCGAAGGACCCATTTTCTGATTTTTCTCCACTCTGTGAAATGACCATTAAGCACTACTAAGGTTCATCAGCTCTGATTTTCATCCTTTAAACAGCTTCACATACATAAAAAAGCTTTTTTTTTTCCCTATCTCCCAGCATTCCTGTTTTGATGGCTGTTTGATGATGAAACTTTCAAAAGTCTTTCTAAGGAACCAAATCTATGATGTCCATTGGATCCCTTGTATCAACTTACTGACACCCTTACTGAACCAAGTCAGGAATTCCCTCTACAGGTGCCATGGTGACCCTTTCCTAACAGTCTGCTTTGATTCCCATGCTCTGTGACCTTTCTCTGTATTACAGAATCTACTGCCACACTAAAGCTGGAAGTCAGACTTGGCAGTCTGTGCTTCCCAGAAACTCTGCTTACCCTTTCTTGTTCCTGTCACCCTGACACCCCACCACTCCAGTAGCACAGGATACCCTAGATGTGGTGTATTTGATGTGTACAAACTGCAGGTCTGTCATTTCACAGCTTCCTCAGTTCTACCAGGTAAATGCCATCCAGTTCTGGTGATGTGTTAGTTGTCTGTAGGGTTTAAGCACCCTGTGTATTTATCTGTATCCTATCCTCTCTGATCTATCCTACTACAGAAAAAGTTGGATGTGGGCATTTTCCCTGCATAGTAGAGACAGATGGAAAGAGTTCTTTAAGCTTTTCCACTGTTGACTAACCATCCCTGAGTCCTTTTTAGATACTTTTGTCATCAAGCGGTTCCATTAATTATCTCACCTGCTCCCTGCTTTTGCAGTACTTACTGAACTTGTGACTATCAGTAAAAAACCCCACTCTGTGCAAGTCACGCTTCTCAGTCCTTCTAACCTTTCAAATGACCTGTTCTATTTTTGACATCTTCTTCTTATTTGAGAGAGCTTTCCATTTTTTAACTGCTGACCTTTTTCCTGTGACAGCCTCCTTAACTTTTCCATTGAGCCATGCAGGGGGATAATTAGATTGATTTGTTTTCTCTTTGAATTATGACACATATTTTATCTAGGCTTCTAATACAATATTTTTCAAAAGCCTTCAGGATGTTTATAGACGTCTTGGTTTTCAACTACTTCTTTTAGGTTATGTTTTTATTAGTTTGTTTGGGGTTTTTTTTCTGGATCAGCTGCCTCATTTTTTTCTGTAGTCTCCTTTCTTTTGTGTTTTATTTATGAGAAAATGATTCTCTTGAAAAGTTAATAGAGGGTAGCAGGTCCTTGCTGGACATCTGAGTGAATGGATAAGAACTAGGCAAGGGCTCTGTGTCAGTCACTCACAACAGCAGAGCAGATATTGTAACTATCAGTCTCTTTTTTATTGTTTTTGGATCAACTCAAACCTATTTTTTCAGTATTCTCATTTCCTCCAGTGTGACATTATGTCCACAGTTCATCCAGGTATTCTTAAGATAGATTTTACTTTTTAATATAAATTTTACTTTTTTGAAGAGTGATAATCCTTGTTGGTATGCTTTTTTTTCCCCCTAGAAATCTCAGAATATTAAGATTCCTTTTTTTTTTTTTTTTTTTTTTTTTTTTTTTTTAATTAAATTTTGTTTAGTAATAATATTAAAAAAAAAATATTTTTTTTTTTTTATTTTTTTTGTTTTTTTTTTTTTTTTTTTCTTTTTTGTATTTTTTATTTTTCCTTTGAAATTTTTGATTATTAAGTTTCCTTTTTTTTTGTTTTGTTTTTTTTTTTTTTTTAATGAAAATGCTTTTGGAAAGAATATAATAATGAAAAAGATCTGTTTTCTTGAAATTATGCATTTTGATGGTTTTATTGCTGATATTTCCAGTTCTATAAATTTTTACAGTGTTATTTAAAGCAATGATACTAACCATGTCTATCCTTGTTAGGATATGTCATGGTTAGTCCTTGTCTTTTTGCTTCTTATGCATTTTATGTCCTCTAAATCTTCCCCAGTTCAAATTTATTTGCTCTTTCATTTGCTTTGTGAAAGTTTCTGAGCATCAACAGGAAAAAAATAGAATGAAAAAAGGGGATCAACCTTCATGTACCCTGAGCAAAAAAGACAATATTTGTCTCCAAAGTAGGCCCTTTCTTGTTCTTGTTTCTTTTTACTTCTAAGTGCCATCTCATAGACAATGAGTACTCTACCTTTGGGTTTCACTGTTGGCATATCCAAACCCAGAAATACCTGACAAAAAAGGAAGTACTTCATGTCATAAATGTCTGCTATAACCTGATTGTCCTGGTCTGAGTAAAAACCAAGCAAATTCTGTTCAGTGATTTTACTTTTCAGATCAGGTTTTCTAACTGGTTGCGCTTTCTGAAGTTAGCATCATGTTTTGCAGACAGTGTCTGCTTCTAGCAGTAATAACACCTCATGTTATACCTGGCTTTAAACTAGGTATGAAAGGGGGTGGGTGTGAAGTTGAGAGCACTAAGGGGGAGCTGGAACAAAGTATGCCGGTGCTTGTGGGGGAGGCAGGTACTGCCAAGATTATAGGATCTTGTGAATTGGGAGGGGATCAAAGTGTGGTGACAGGCTGCAGGCAGAGCACAGGGGTTGTTGAGAGGTCGCTTGCTGTGGAAACATCTGAGTATCATCAGGGGGGTCCTGTTACCTTATCAGGGGTCCAACTCAAATGTCTTTACAT
>JANHGL010014356.1:17871-28393 GCA_024611195.1 Ceyx melanurus
TTTTTCCTTTCCTTTTTCCTTTCCTTTTTCCTTTCCTTTTTCCTTTCCTTTTTCCTTTCCTTTTTCCTTTCCTTTTTTTTTCTTTTTCATATTCCTTTCTTCTTCTCCTTTTTTTCCCCTTTTTCCTGCTCCTTTTCCTAAAAAATCATAAATCTCTTTGCCAGTGATGGCTGTTATGCCATTCTTCTTATGTCAGAATGCTTTAAGTTCATAGAGTGGCAGGAAACAGTATAATAGCCATCTCAGAAAGGGTTTTTTCTGCTCATGATAATTTTTTGAACAATCTTTTGAAAAAACTTTTTGAGAGCTTCTAGCTTCTGGGCACAGAAGAGATGCAACAAAAGAAACAAAACAGATGCTGTTCTTTTTAACTGTGTTTTCTGTACATCCTGCATTCCAGTTTTTATCTCCATTCCGTTCCAGCTCTGTTAAACTGTTGGGAAATCTTATTCTGACCAATATGAAGAAGAATATTTAAAAGCTATGGAGAGCAGACCAGTGTTTTAGAGAGGCTTTGCAAGGTCTGGGACAGCAGGTGTGGTGATGCATTCTCTGTGGCACTCGTTTTGCCTTGGAGGCCTCCCTCATTCTCCCAGTAAGTGAGGACAACCGTGCTGTGATCCATAGGAATCTCACAGGGTGGATTATGGCCTCAGGCAACAGAATTAGCTGTATTTGTTTAAAACCCAAAGGGCTAGAGAACATGAACAGTTCCTGAACTCAGAGCTGGAGAATACAACCAGGAGACCACCAGGAAAGACATCTGATATATGGGGAAAAAAAAATAATCAAAGCCATTCCTTATTTACAGACATAAACCAGCATTATTGTAGCAACAAGCCTAAAATACCAAGGCACTCAGGTGGCCAATTGCTGCAGTCCTAACCTGACCCAACCTGCTTGGCTTTCTGCTGGTTATTGACAGGGTGGTGAGATGATTACTTGAAAGCAATCAGTGGAGCTGCCCTTTCCCTTGCAGTGTGCAGAGACCTCACATCAGTTATGCATCCTGCTGTGCAGTTCCCTACCCCTGCTGTTTGAACACTGTATCCTGATCTGGGCAAACATCACAATCCTGTAGCTGACAAGTTGCACAGTTCAGGAGACTTGTTACAGCAGAAAGTAGTTGAAGCAGTCACCCTGAAAAGATCCAGGGTAGCTCAGGAATGGGTGAGGCTGCTCTGTGGTGTTTGAAGGTTTGTTTGTCTCTCTGGAAAGGTGCTACTGGAAATATTCACACCACGTGAGTTTCTGAAGAGAAGGGTGCCACAGGTTTGTAGATCCCCTGAGCTTGTCCTGCCCTCTGTGCAGCCACTTTGCTCACTGATGGTCAGCCTGTGTCTGCTGGTCTTCTCCAGCCTCTGAGGCAGAGGGAGTCTTTTCCATCCCACCCAGCATGGTGCTTTAAAAAATGCACAGTATCCTTCCATGGTGTGCCATCTGTCTAGTGCTCCATGTAGTTTCAGGCTTCTCTGGTTCCTGAGGAGTGGTCTTTGCTGCATTAGGATGGTCTTGTCTTAGTTAGAACCAAAGCTTCCCAATCATGAGAGAGTTCAGCTCAGCTCTTCTGGTGAGAAGGGCACAGGACATGCCCAGGTCTTGTGCTTTCCTTCCCCTTTGTGCCAAGCTGGCTGGGTGACCATCTCTGTGCTCTGTGCACTTGTTAGCTGGCAAACAGCTCTCTGTGTGTTACTTAGTTCCTCCCCTGGAGGTAGAACGGTGCTGTCACCAGCAGCTAGCTGTGTTATGGCTGTAAAGCCCCGGGTGGTCATTTACATGCACTAGTGGGTGCCCTTTCTGCCCATCCCGGATGTTTTCGTGTGGCTGGGAACATGGATTGTTTGTGCTGCTCAATATCAGGTGAAGAGGTTGAGTCCTGAAATGATTGGGAAGGGAGTTGGCAGGGCTCATAGACAGGGCTTTAAACTAGGTATGAAAGGGGGTGAGGATAAAGTTGGGAGCACTAAGGGGGAGCTGGAACAAAGTACGCTGGTGCTTGTGGGGGAAGCGGGTACTGGCAAGATTGTAGGATCTTGTGAATTGGCAGGGGACCAAGGTGTGGTGACAGGCTGACTGCAGGCAGAGCACAGGGGTTGTTGAGAGGTCGCTTGCTGTGGAAACATCTGAATATCATCAGGGGGGTCCTGTTACCTTATCAGGGGTCCAACTCAAATGTCTTTACATGAATGCCCGCAGCCTGGGCAATAAACAAGAGGAGCTGGAGATGCTCGTGAGGCTGCAGTGCTATGACCTGATTGGCATCACAGAGACATGGTGGAATGACTCCTGTGATTGGTGTGTTGGACTAGAAGGGTATAAACTGTTCAGGAAGGACAGGCAGGGGAAACGAGGAGGGGGTGTTGCCCTCTATGTCAATGAGCAGGTAGAATGCATGGAGCTCCACCGGGCAAGTGATGATGAAAGAGCTGAGTGCCTGTGGACTAGGGTGAAAGGAAGGGTAGGAGACTTTACAGTGGATGTGTGCTACAGACCACCCAATCAGGATGACCAAGTGGACGAAGTCCTTCATAGGCAGATTGGAGTTGCTGCTCGTTCACAAGCCCTGGTCTTCATGGGGGATTTTAACCACCCTGACATCAGTTGGAAAAATGACACAGTGTGGAACAAGCAATCCAGGGTATTCCTGGAATGCATTGATGATAACTTCCAAGTGATAGAAGAACCAACGAGAAGAGGGGCCATGTAAAAGACCTTGTTCTCATCAACAGGGAAGGGCTGGTGGGTAATGTTAAACTTGTATGTAGCCTTGGCTGCAGTGACCATGAGATGGTGGAGTTTGAGATCCTAAGGGCAGCTAAGAGGGGGAAGCTCAGCAAGCTTGAAACCCTTGATTTCAGAAGAGCTGACTTTAAACTTTTCAGGAACCTCCTTGCTAGGGTGCCATGGGATAAAGCCCTGGAGGGACTGGGAGCCCAAGAAAACTGGTTGACTTTCAAGGATCATCTCCTCCAAGCTCAAAGGTATTGCATCCCTAAGAGGAAAAAAACGGGCAAAAACACCAGGAGACCTATATGGATAAACAGAGAACTCCTGGCAAAAATCAAATATAAAAGGGGAGCTCATAAAGCATGGAAGCAGGGACTGATTACCTGGGATGACTACAAGGATGTTGCTCATGTAATCAGAGACCAGGTTAGAAAAGCTAAGGCCCTGACAGTGTCAAATATGTCCAGAGATATTAGAAATAACAGAAAAGGATTTTACAGATATGTAAGAGAAAAAAGAAAAATGAGAGAGGATGTGGGGCCTCTACGGAAGGATACTGGTGACTGAGGATGTGGAAAAGGCTGAAGTATTCAACAGGTTTTTTGCCTCAGTCTTCATTGGTGCTCACTCAATCCACACCGCCCAAATCACAAAGGGTGTTGGCTGGGACTGGGAGAGTGAAGAACCACCCAGGGTAGGAACAGATTAGGTTCGGGAACACCTAGAGAACCTAAAGGTGCACAAGTCCATGGGACTTGATGAGATACATCCACGGGTCCTGAGGGAACTGGCGGATGAAGTTGCTAAGCCACTAGCTATCATATTTGAGAGGTCCTGGCAGTCTGGTGAAGTTCCCACAGACTGGAAAAAAAGGAACATAGCCCCCATCTTTAAAAAGGGAACCAAAGACAACCCGGGAAACTACAGAGCAGTCAGCCTTACCTCTGTGCCAGGCAAAATTTTGGAACAGATTCTCCTGAGAGCTGTACTGTGGCACATAAAAAATAATCAAGTGGTTGGTGACAGCCAACATGGCTTCACCAGGGGCAAGTCATGCCTGACTAATCTAGTGGTCTTCTACGACAAAGCTACAGCACTGATTGACACAGGAAAACCAACGGATGTAATTTTCCTGGTCTTGTGCAAGGCATTTGACACTGTCCCACATGACATCCTTGTCTCTAAAACGGAGAGACAAGGCTTTGACAGATGGACCACTCAGTGGATAAAGAGCTATCTGGATGGTCGCACTCAAAGTGTTGTGGTCAATGGCTCCACGTCCACATGGAGGCCAGTGACAAACGGTGTTCCTCAGGGCTCTGTTCTGGGTCCAGTGCTGTTCAATATCTTTGTCAGTGACATGGACGACAGCATTGAGTGCACCCTCAGTAAGTTTGCCGACGACACCAAGCTGTGTGATGCCATGGACTCACTGGAGGGAAGAGACGCCATCCAGAGGGACCTTGACAGGCTTGAGAAATAGGCCAGTGAAAACTGCATGGGCTTCAATAAGTCTAAATGCAAGGTCCTTCACCTGTGTCAGGCCAATCCTAGGCACAAATACAGTCTGGGCACAGAGTGGGTTGAGAGGAGCCCTGAAGAGAAGGATTTGGGGGTGTTGATAGATGAGAAGCTCACCATGAGCCGGCAGTGAATTCATGCAACCCAGAAGTCTAACCTCATCCTGGGAGGTATCAAGAGAAGCGTAGCCAACAGGTCAAGAGAGGTGATTCTCCTCCTTTACTCTGCTCTTGTGAAACCTCACCTCGAATACTGTGTCCAGTTCTGGTGTCCCTACCATAAGAGGGACATAGATCTGTTGGAGCGCATTCAGAGGAGGGCCACAAGGATGATCCAGGGGCTGGAGCACCTTTGTTTCGAGGACAGGCTGTGGGAGCTGGGATTGTTCAGTCTTAAAAAGAGAAGACTATGGTGTGACCAGATAGCTGCCTTCCAATACCTGAAAGAAACCTACAGGAAGGCTGGGGAGGGACTTTTTACTAGAGCAGTGAGTGATAGAACAAGGGGAAATGGGTTGAAGTTGAAGAATAAATTTAGATTAGATTTTAGGAATAAATTCTTCAGTACGAGGATGGCAAGACTTTGGAATAAATTGCCCAGAGACATTGTGACTGCCCCCTCCCTGGAAGTGTTCAAGATCAAGCTAGACAGTGCCTTGAGTAGCTTGATTTAGTTGAGAGGCATCCCTGCCCATGGCAGGGAGGTTGGACCAGATGATCTATAAGGTCCCATCCAACCTTGGCCATTCTATGATTCTATAATTCTATGTTTAGAGTTACTACCAAGGATACCAAGACCACTGCTAGAACTTGTGTATTGCACTGAAGGGTGCAGAAAAGTATAAGACTGCACCTGTGGGGAGGAGCGGACAGGACAGGTGACCCCAAACTGACCAACAAGTTATTCCATTCCATATACGTCATATCCAGTATATAAAGCTTGGGGGTCCAGAGGGTCTCTCTCTCTCTTCCTGTCACTCTCTTTTGCTTTTGCTCTCTCGCTTGCTCTTTCTCTTCGATCCTGATCCTGAAATCTGGTGACAGAATCCAGCTCCTCCACAGCATCAGTGATGGTGACGTAATTACCATCAGGAGGGGGTTGGGTTCGGTACTGGCTTTGTACATATATGTGTATGTTTAATTATTATTTTCATTTTCATTAAATTGTTCAAGTTTCCTTTTCAAATCACTAAGTCTCTCTCCCTTATTCCTTTTCTCTCCCCTTTTGGGGAGGGAAGGGGGGTTAAAAGAGAGAGTCTGTTATCAGTCTAGGCTGCCCTGACCCTAAACTGTGACACCTGGTTCTTTTTCTAACTGTATTCTTTTCTGTATAGATTAAATAAACACTCTCCATAGCACTTGCTCCATGCCAGCCCATTTTTCATCTGTAACATGAAACAAAGGAGTGAGTCATTGACTTTTCATTTCAGGGACATTACTACCATATGTATAAGTTAGAAGGTAAGTTTTAGATGGCACTGTTCACCTAAAGAAATGTCGTTTAACTTTACATGGTGCCAAGATGATTTCAAGGAAACTGAAATGAAGACTGGTGAAGTTAGTGAAAGATTGAAATGTTCAAGGAGTGTCACATGACCAAACAATGAGAAACCTTAGCATAAGCAGGTGGCTTCCATTGTATCTTCATGAGAGAGAAGATCTTTTTATGATCCTGTAGAGTTGCCTGGAAGCCACTGTCTTTGCTACTATAGGTTTCACTTGAATTATCAATAAATAGATGAGATGCAATGACATAATGAGGTAAAAAAATAAAATAATTACTATGTACTAACCAGCACATGACAGTCCATCTTTAATGAAGACCTAGAGAAAAGCAGATGTAAGAGCTGATGCAGTCTCCCATCACTACTATGACTAACAGGCTCCTGCTGAATTGACATTGGTGGCTTAATTTTTTCACAGAGGTGAATGCTCATCACTGTTTCCTCTGAGGTACAGTAGGGCCATTAATTTTTTGTTTTAGAAACAACTAACAGAAAATAGTCACAGTCCCTGGAGCATCCTCTGTGTGTGTGTGTGTGTGTGTGTGTGTGTGTGTGTGTCTGCAGGAGATTCATGAATAGCTACAATGCACCACACACACTACTGAAAAATGTGGTCAAAGATGCTCTATTGAGTTTAAAACTGATGTGGTCACAGAAAAATCCATCTTTCATGCTGACAGGAGGAATTTGAAGCTATGAAATGTAGCTTGTTTGTCTTCTGGGTACAGTCAATTGCTTTGGTTGTTCCTTTTGTGTTTTGTTATCTGGAAAGGACCATCTGGCTTCAGGGAGGGCTGTCTAGTGAGAATGATAAATACCTGTTGGAAGACTGGCAACTTTTTATTACTTTGGTAGGTACTTTAGACATTCTTCAGCCAGAAGGTCTAAGAGATATTAAGGTTTCTTCTTTTAATATAACTCTAAAGTTGTATACCACATGTTAGTATTTAACATAATAAATTAATTTATATTCACTGTCACTTAACAATTAAAAACAAAACAAGGAAAGTGAAGCACGTATGACACATGTGAAAATATGTTAACTTTGACATCCAGATTTAGTGCATGTAGATAGTAACAGGTCATCCTAAAACTTCAGTAGAGGCGGGATGCATATAGGATTTGTGAGATTCTATTGAGTCACCTCTGCTCACATACCCTGAATGAACAAGTCCCTTTTCAAGCGACATAGGAGGGAAGCTGTTGGCAGGATCATCTTGTTATTCTATATAATAGACAAGAGTTAGCCATGGAGAACACTTCTGGTCCATGTGTTTGTCTTAGTCCTCAAACTCTTGTCCAGAATAAGGTCTAAATGACTTGATGATTCATTTATTATCCAGTACATGTAGTACCTCTTAAAGGAGCATTTTTGTGTGACTGGCTCCAACTGCCCTACTTTTTTGTTTTTCAACCTGACAGGTCTGATTACTTTTCTTAGCCATTCAAATTATCTTTTGTGCAGACTTTTAGATCCAATATTTTTATGAAACTGGATTATGGAAAAAACTTTGAGGCTTTTCGTGTATTGGAGATTTTTTCCTAAGTAAAAGGGGGAACACTAGCAATGGTATCAGTGCACATAAATAAGAAATACTACTCTGTTGAGATAAAGATACACAACCTCTCTGTCAGTCTAATGCAGCTAATTAGTCATAATTCTTGCTATGCTATATGTTGATATTCTCGATATCAGAGGCAATGAGTTTGGGTGATATATGGGATTTCCTGGGAAAATAAGCCAGCATGTAATTTACCCCCTTAGATCAGCTGAAAGTGTCAATGCAGTCTTAGAGCACTATCAGCAGCTTCTTTACCTCTTTCTAACTCTGGAGAACTAGTAGCTGTTAACAGCTCTTCTCTGTAGAGGCATGATAATATCATGGTAAGAATATGTTTTCATCATAATCAGTGCAAACACTTGGATTTTTCAACAGGAAATAAAAGGAAGAAAGGAAGTGAAAAGGATAGAATGATCAAATCTGAACCATGTTGGAGCTGGTTATAAATCTTACAGAGACAGGTTTTTGGTTGAAAACTCTCATTCATAATAATGGTTCCAGTACTCAGAGCTCAAAGTTAGTACAAACTGAACAGCTGTCATTCAACCTAAATGCTCAAGAGAAGAACGATCCTGAAACAAAGACTGAGTTTGAAGTAAAGATTTAATAATTGTTGCTCAGTGGAAATCTGGGAAAAATGATGGACACAACACACAAGTCTACACAGCACTCTAACTTGGGGTATCTACAGTTTGGGAGGGAGGATTTCAAGGGGGGTTTTTGCCAACCTGGAGATCCAGGAATACCTGCCTCGTGTTAGAAAAGTTTTAAATGGTGGCTAACAGGGGTAATAAGGTCTCCGTAGAACTCCCCAGAGAATCAGTGTGTGCTTCTACGTGTTGTTAAAGAGTGCCTATACGAGATTTTAAGACAATACACTTACATATCTTCATAAGTATAAAATAAATTGTATACTTAATAATGTTGGCATACATTTAAATGATGCTGGAGTCACTTTTGAAAGAGCTTTGTATTGTCCTGCTCCTCCTATAATGTCAAGTAGATTTTGCAGAAAAACCAAACCCCAATAAAACATGAGAGGCAATTTTTGTTACAAACCACGGTAAACTTCTAATAAATAATAGTTGAGAGAGACTAACCCAGGTTGAATGAATTTTTAAGAATTTGAAATAACTGATCTTCTTTCCTGGAACATAAATTAAATTGTTTAAGAAAACACATTTTTCCATTTTATTTTGTTTTGTAGAAACACTTCCCCAGATCATCTGAATTCTTTGAAATGTTGAGAATCTGGCTGAAGTCAGAGAAATTGGTAGCATTTGTTATGACATTGGGTTAGGATTTTGGGTTGGGGCCAAAACTGATTTTTGTTTGCAGCTGAAAGCATTAC
The DNA here is from genome assembly GCA_024611195.1 of Ceyx melanurus. Taxonomy (NCBI): domain Eukaryota; kingdom Metazoa; phylum Chordata; class Aves; order Coraciiformes; family Alcedinidae; genus Ceyx; species Ceyx melanurus. Next base: position 26,537 of record JANHGL010014356.1, read on the forward strand.
AATGAACTGCCTGACCAGGATTGTTCTAGAACAAATGCATTCTGGTGGAAATCAGGAGATAATAACAACTAATATAAAGTCCTTCATAGAATTAATTCAGACTTTTTCGATGTTCATGAAAATTGTTAATGAGCAGCCTCTGATTTTATTTGAACTTCTAAATTAATAAAATTGACTTTCTCAATATTTTTGATAAACAATTTTGTTTTGGACGATTGTTTAAAAACAAATAATTGCTAGTACTTCTTAATCAAAATTTCATTGGCATTCATTAAATTATATCACAGCTAATGTTCTGTATGTTAGGCAAAAATATTTCTTCCACTTATTTCTCTTACTGAAGTTTTGGGGTTTTTTAAAAAAATCTATTTCCTGGTGAATCTAGGAAACATTTGGAATTTTCTCACCAAAAAAAACCCCAATCCACAAAACAAAGCTGTTGTTGTACCCAAATGGTATTCATGAAGACAGTATAATTCCTACATGGAATAAATTTTTCTTCTTTATGTTTTGCATTATAGATAGTTGCTTCTTTGGGATTTATTTTTCTAGCATTTTGATGTAGAATAGTGTACCTGAGAAATCTTTCTTATGAACCCTTTGCTACCACCAGGAACCCTAAAAAAAAAAAGTCATTTTGATTTAAGTAAATGGTATTTCCAGAGGACAGTCGTTCTGCTGAAAAAACCTCTACTAGAGTTTTTAATGTGACACACATATTTTAAAACATATATGGCATAAACTTCTCAAAATTGAGGAAAAAAACCACTGTCAGTTGTTATTCCTTCCTTTCATTGCTCAGGTAATAAACCAGACTAACTATTTGTCACTGGAGAAACAAACAAAGAAAAATATGGTAGCTTTTTTGATGAACAACTTTCTATTTGCCTATAGCAACAATATTTGTACCCATGAATAAGGTAGGTGAGATGGGATTCAACTGGACAAATAGAGCTGCCTAAACCTGAGTTAGTTAACTGAGGGGCCTTCTAAATTACATTATTTGTCTTACATTAGATACATGTCTAGAATTGGTAGACCGTAAGTGGCGTAGTAGTATTTTGAAGCAAAACGTGTTAGTATAATATGAAATGGTCATTTATATGACTTTTTCATTAGTGAATAATCTCTTCAGAATCTTTTTCTGAGAACAAATGTTCTCATTTGCAAGTCACTTAATCTCATGCTCTGTGAATTATTTTAATATCCATTTAAAAGGACGAATTTCTTTGAATGCCCCTTACAGACAATTTCTTCTCTAAATGACTCATGGAAAGGAGGAGATGCAGTATGTTTCATGTTGGGATGAATAGTGGGCTGGCTAAACCTTTGAGATGGAATAACTAACTTTTAAGACATGTGTTCCAAGAAATTCCAAATATTACTAATCTCTAAAGCTTTTATGTTATTAGAACACAAAATAACAAGCTACCATGACAAAATTATTTATATAGAGGATATTTGGAGTCAGGCAGAAATTAAAGGCTTCAAAGAAATCTGGCACCATCCCCTACCCATTTTGTCCTTGCAGAGTAGGTCTTTTTATTTCTCATATTCCTTTGTAGATGTAAGTGAACTCCAGAGTACTCACGGAATCTCTAGGAAAGCCTCCTTTCCATCACTTCTTTAATTTGCCTTCTTATATGTTTTCTGATGTCAGAAGGCCTACAGTGAGGAGTTTCATAGAATCATAGAAAGTTTAGGGCCAGAAGGGACTGCAGGGACACCATTAACTAGACCAGGCTGCTCAGAGCCTTGTCCAACCTCACCTGGAATACCGCCAGGGATGGTGCCTCAACCACCTCCCTGGGGAGCCTATTCCACTGATCCACCACCCTCAAGGTAAAGTACTTCTTC
>JANHGL010014356.1:28851-41392 GCA_024611195.1 Ceyx melanurus
AGGCAGGGGGGTTGGACTAGATGATCTTCTGGGTCCCTTCCAGCCCCTAATATCTGTGATTCTGTGATTCTGTGATTCTTTTGCATTAATAGCTTTATGCATAATAATCTTATTCTGCAGCACAAGGATAGGTGGGATATCAGAGATCTGTTCCAAGTAATTTTCTATAGTTGCAGGATGGTCATTTTTGGATTATTTGCTGTTTCAAACATTCTTGATACCTGTAACATGAGTGAACACAAAAGTATCATTTGTTTGAGATTCTCATAGAATGTTATGATCTGTCTTTATTTTTAAATACAAACTTTCTGAAGGACAAAGAATATTTTCTTACCGGATCAGCTGGAAGAACTAGGAAAAATAAATGTTATTTTATGTTCATAACTGTTAATTTGGGTCTCTGACTTTATAGGAATCTGAATGTGATTTTTTTTTTTTTCATTTGTATTGCTTGATAAAGTAAAAGATACCATGTAAAAGAAACCATTCTGCCTTAGGACATAGCATTTTGATTTCTATCTTATTTTTACATGGTGATTTGTCTGTGTGGGATTCACTTCTAATTTTTTATCCATTTTCTCTCATCATTGCAATTTTCATAAGCTTATATATATAAGCCCTTCCTTGAAAGCTTTTTGCATTTATTTCATAAAAGATGGAATAATAGAAGAGTTTGGGTTGGAAGGGACATTTGAAGGCCATCTAGTCCAACCCCCTTGCAATGAGCAGAGGCATATTTAACTACAGCAGGTGCAGGACCTTGCACTTGGCCTTGTTGAACTTCATGAGGTTCACATAAGCTCCCTTCTCAAGCTTTTCCAGGTCCCTCTGAATGGCAGGTATTTCTCTAAAAAGAACATCTCACATCTCTTAGTGCTTTCATTATGATTCCTATTCATTTTTGTTTGATTGTTTTTTGTGTGGTTTTTTTTGTTTGTTTTGTTTTGTTCCTGTTTGTAGGAAACCTATCTAAACAGCCATCCTTGTATTTGTGATAATATTTTTCAAATATTGCTGAAAGATTTAAGTAATTAATCTTATTCTCCATATAATTCACTGAGTCATCCAAGTACTGAACCACCACTGTTCTTATGCCAGCTTTTGAAAATGTCTAGAATTGGAAGCATAAAAAAAAAATAAATTTAGAACATGTTCCTTTACAATGAAAGGTCTATTGTAAACTACATAGCATGGAAGGACTTCTGTAAGATTTCCAAATACATAAATGCCCATTATCTGATCCTGATTAGTCCATTCTGTCAGTCTAAACATATGTCCACTGAAGGCATAACTAAACCTCTTATTAATATCAAAAATACAGTTCAAATTGTATTGCTTAAACTAAGGACTTGATCTGACTGTAAAAAAGCATATAAATAAAACTTCTGTGCCTGTGTGAAATCCCACCAGCACTGATAGGAGGTTTTATGTCCAGGACAGTTCAGTTATACATTGCAATTTGGTGAGGAGAATAAGCTGTTTGACATTAAATCAACACAGAGCCTAATCGGCCTGCTGAAAATAAACAAACTCCATATCACTCTGTAAAGCTACATGGGGCAAGGCCAAGGACTGTTGGGAAATCCCAGGCTTTAGATCAAGATGCATGTTGGTTGTAGGGCTTTGGAAGCAGAAAGCTGAGCTAACTCAGCTGTAACACGAGATCACTAGTGTGAAGAGCACATGTTCTGGAAAACAGCTCAGCTGCAGATGTGGGTAGCAGCTTGCAAATGAATGAGAGGTCTGAGAGTGTGAACAACTGATGTTAATAGGGGTTGGAATTAAGTGCATGTGGACAAAATACTGAATACATTTAGAACTGCACAAGGGGAGATCATAACTGAAAGTGTTGGGCCATGACTCACATCCCTTACACTTGGGTTGCTGAATGGTTTGATTCTCCTGTGCTGTTTGGTTATCACTGTAATACACTTCCTAATTACCTTAGTGACAAAATAAGTACAGGTAGAGCAGCTGGTGCAGCTTGTGAATCAGTCCACATCCCTAATAGTTAATGGGTCAATATATGCATGGAGGCAAGATGGACAGTCCATGTTGTCATTCATGGCACATCTAGTGCACTATTTAAAATAAAGTTTTAATAAAGTGCTGTTCTTTTGTGATCTTTGATGGGGCTCAGATCATCCTTTTGGCAGATGCAGCGCACAACAATATATATATATATATATGTGTATTAAGAAGTAACTTCAGCTGGGAACATACCTCTACATTACACTTGTATTCCCATGATACTCTGAACAGCCCATGATCGTAATGAAGGCATGACATACACAGAGAATGACTACTATCAATTTTTCACATCTCTCACTGTAAATACTGAGTAATGTCTCCAACAGTGACAAGAGCTGACAGCTAGGCTTTTGGTCTAACCCCAGATGATGCAACTGTGTGATTTTTATAAGGTGTGCCTAGTAAGATCTCAAATGGATGAGGGAGGCAAAATTTTATTTCCAAATCTAGTTAAATCCGTTCATGTCTATGGTATCTCTATACTCTCTGACACGTTCCATTCTGCCCTATCCCATCCCATCCCATTCCATTCCTAGGACTGCCTGAACATGCTTTGTCGGGGAATAATCAGCAGCATGCATAACAGGAACTTCTGGGCTCACAAGATCCCATGTGCCTCTTCAGGTAAGAAAGTCTTCCAAAGTTTCTCTCTGAATGGGGAACAAATATGATATAATTCCTATTTGAATTAGTTACTGTAAAAACTAATACATTGGACAACATTTCAAAAGTGTCTTAAATATCTGGTGAAGACTGAGCATCAGAACAAGGGAAAAACAAGTCCCTAAATGTCCAATCTCCCAGCCATTGGCTGGCCTTCAAGTAAAATTTGGTCATCTAAGCAAAACTGTGGGCAATAAACAAGGCCCAAGAAAACTACTCAGAGAGATAACACATGTCTGTCTACAGATACTTTCATGGTAGCCACGGGGTAATTACCAGTGCATAACTCTGCTCAAGTGAGACTGTGAGACCTCCCAAGGGATTTAGGTCAATCTTAAAATATTTGTCTCCTTTGTTCTTGCTCCTTGTGGTTTTTATATATGATTATGCACCTGATACTGTCTCCACATCAGTCCTCCTTCCTCTTTCTTGAGACTTTTTTACCTAGGAGAAGGCTTTTTCTTGCTTCCCTTAGACCCAATCTCATGTACAGCCAAATTATGGTTGGTATCTTTTGCAGCTCTCAGAGCTCTATATTTCATTCCAATTTAAAGCCTGAGAAAAAAAAAAAAAAAAAGTCTTGCTTTGATGGAATCGAGATATTTTTCATTATTTCACAAAGGCATCATAACTGATAAATAGTGTTTTAAAATCAGTTGATAGGCAAAGGTCACTCAACTGAAATTGTCTTTCCATTAAGATATGTGAGGAACAGCAGGATAAACCTTAACAGTTCAGGATTTTTGGACACATGGCAGTGTATCTAATGCACAAGACACATAGACAGAGATATGGATGTATGCTACAATACTGTAACATATTAAACATATATGAAAAATATAGGCAGACCTATTTACCTCTTATGGGCTATGTTCGCATTCATCTAGAATATAATGATCTTGTTTGTAGGCCAGTGTAGCTTGTAATGGTAAATGATTTTTAGTTCAATAGTTGCAAACTTTGATCCCAACATCTGACAAAATCTGAAATGTGCGTAACAAAAGTGTTACTATTTTTAGACTGCAGCAATTCTTTTATAAGGAGACAATTCTTATACAGTATATATTAACTCCTCAGAAAGCCTTTCCACATGGTAAAATGGATTTGAAGAACAAAAGCACTGAACACTGCAACCTGAATAAGAAGAAGGTCTTTATTGTTAGCTTTGAAGCACTGAACAATGTCTGAGACTTGTTCTGCAGAAGAGAAGGGGAGAAATAGAGAATTTCACCTCCATTTACATTCTAATCTTCTCCCAAAATAGAAATCCTCTCTGGACCTCAAATAAAAACCATGAAATAACTTGGGGATATTGCTTTAATTTATGTGTCTGGTGTCAACAGAATTGGACACAAACAGTTCCCTTTCTCAGATGATTATTGCCACTGCTTGGGTGGAGGTTGATCAGGAACAAGCAGTAAGGTGAAAAAATCCACAGTGAAAGAGGCTGTGTTTTTCTGACAAACCACTTTGATTCTGATTATCAAAATGATAATCTGGCATGTCTTGCTCCAATAGTAATCTTTCTGCAGGTAATAAATCGCATGCTGAATGGTCAGTCCCTGCTTCCTGTCAGAATGTCTCATGCACAGGTGCTGGCAGTTAGTAGTGATGGCAGGGGGAGGATGGGGAGGGGACTGCTTGTGTGGGAAGACAAAGAAGATAATAAAATGTGGCTTGGGCATAGAGTATCATCTTGCTAGTTTCCTGACAGTTCATTTGTTTCTAATAATTTGTTTGATTATCAAACGGAAAACCCATCAGAAGAGAAGGTACTCCAATAAAATCCATTTGCTGAATGAGGCGTGTTGCTGAAAGAGGCATGTATAGTTTTGGTTTTATTACAGCTGAATCCTTTCTACTCCCAACACACATTTACGTAGTTTGTCTTGTGTAGAATATCTGCTTTATATCTACCTGCATCTACTTAGTTTTGTGTGTATGCATCTGAACTGCTGTCATGTTGCTTCTAGTTGGCAGCACTGAGACAAAGCAAAATCTGGAAAAGTTTCTGCCCTTTTCTTACTGTGAGAACCTGTGGACTGTTTGGATATTATTAAAGTTGTCAGCATGGTGCAAACAGCTCACTGATGTTTTACCAGGGTTATGATTGTTCTCACTTGGCATTACTGTCGACATAGGCACATCCGGGAAAATAAAATAAACTTGCATACAGGCTTAGGGCTGCTGCTTTTAAACGAATTTGAATTTAATATGTATGGGGAAAAAAAAAATAAATCTTTACCTTGTGTTCTCAATAGTAGTCGAGTAGGAAGTCTGCTGAACACAAAGAAAAACTGGTCAGGTAATCTCACCACATAATATAGTCTAGATGCAAGCCGAATTTAGTGCTTACTTTTGCTCTATGGTTAGTACATTAACACAAGTAATTCTGGATGTTTTCAAAGCTCAACTCAGACTTTTCTACTGCATACTGAGTGAAAAACTATTGCAGACTATTTGCTTTGGGAAAATATTTTACTGTCCAGAAAAGTTGTTTTTATAATCTCTGAGTCTTGTAAAACCAATTTTTATTTGGCAACTGTCATTCTACTCCATCAACTAATTTCAGATATATTCAGAAAGTCTGATAAAATAGCAGTTCTATAAGACTGACTTGGCAGGCCGGACAAACAGAAGCTTTAAGATTCTGGTTTAAAGTTGTCTGACTTAGTCTTTTGTGTGTTTGTGTGTTTGTGTTTGTGTGTAAAAAAAAATAAAATCTTTATTAGGGCATGTTCAGAGTTTATTGTGTACAACATTCCATAGTTACCACCTCTTGTCCTTGCAATTAATTTTCTCATGTTTTTCGCTGGAACAGGAGAAATGGGGGCATTTATTAGTGAGGAATTAAAAATGGACTTTGGGAAAATACAAGGTGCACAGTAGCTCTGGCAAATAATGGAAACTGCAAAAACAGTTAAGGTTTTCAGAACCTTTTGACTAAAAACCTAACCTTACCTGGGCAAACCAGTCAACATAAAACTTGAGGCAGATGCAGTTGACAACATGGCTTTTGGTAATCTCTTCATTCTGCCTTCTCCTTGATTATTTAAATTTATGGTAATATTGTCCCCATTAATGTGTCTCTTGCTTGGATGTCTTTAAGATGTGACATCTGCCCAGGCTAGCATGATGACTGGTGGATGAAGGTCAAAAGATTTAGTTCACATTGCACCATAATTGCAAAACTGAGATAGTTCTCAGAAGACTGCAGGTTCTGGTTCAAGCTCAACAGGGTCCTCATACAGATCAGTAAGACCTCTTAATGGTTCATATTTCCATTGCTGTGAAGCAGTGTGTGGGGCTCGGAATGGACATATCTGCTAGTGGTCTACTGCTCAGCACTATCTGCACATTATAAGGAGAAAAACTGCGGCAGTCTCAAATAAGTTTGTTATCATTTGTCCTTGTTTGACCTATAACCATGTTTTTTCTACTGTGCTAGCTAATACCTGATAGCATCCTCAAGATCACTACCTATTCTTTTCTAGGCTCTCACATTCAGCCTTTGTGCTTGCACAGTTGCTTTTCAAAGGCTTCAGAACAAGAAGCTCTGATTTGCATATGTAAAGTTTGAGCTGTGAATGCCATAGCAATCAGAATTAATAATGTTCATACTAGATGGCTATAGTATCAGTTATAACGTAAATAAAATTAATTCTGTCTTTCTTCCCTAGTAAGGACTGAAAACAAGCAGGTTTTAAAATGTATTTTGGAAACATCAGTCAAAACTTTCCTTAACAGTCTCATGTCAAAGACATTCAGGCTAGTAACTTCTCAGCAATCTCTTGGTTGCAATACTCTCCTCACTGAAAACTAATCTCAGAGGAAAAAAAAAAGAAGGGGAAATTTAGGCAGACTGTGTATAGTTATTTAATTCTTTGAAATGGAGGACAGTTGTACTACAGTTGTAGTACTACAGAACTACAAGTTCATGTATCAAAGACAGGGCCATGCCATGGAAAGAGAAAATGCCCCAATACCAGATATTTATACTGAAATGTTTCTACCCAGAGGCTGCACGTGAACTTTTCTTCTGCCCCAGAAGCGAAAGTACTAGACACAACTGTGCAAACTGTATTGTGGGGAGAAGGGTTTGGCTTGGCTCCAGAGACAGTGGTTCTAGGGTTGAAATGTGAACACCAAGATGGTCAGTAAGAGAGCATGAATTGTGGATGAAATGTATCTGTTGCATGGATGAAGTGGAAGACGTGGCAAGTCTGACTGAGAAAGCTGTTTTGGTTTTATGAGGAAGACTGTCTTTGTCGTTCTTCATGTAGGTGGATCATAAAATACATAGAAGGAAGCAGCAGTAAAAAGCAGAAAGGGCAGAAGGGAATAAATAGACTCTAGATAGGTAAATCTTCTCATCTTAGCATAAAAGTAGTGGGTAAAATTGTGAGAACAGCCGCAGTCACACACAGAAGAAGAAAATTGATGCCATCAGGATGAGAGAGGTGATGATTCCCCTCTAACTAGTGCTGGTGAGATATTCTGGAGTGCTGTGTTCAGTGCTAGGCTGCCTGCTACAAGACAAACATGGACATACATGTCCAACAAAGGGACACTAAAGTAACTAAGGACTTGGAACATCTGCCATTAAAGTGTATGAGACAGCTGGGACTATTTAATGTGGAGTATACTCAGTCAGATCTTAACAATGTCTATAAATACAAACAATAAAGAGCCAAACTCAGTTCCATGATGCCCAGTGAGAGGACAACAGGCAGTGGGCACAAGCCAAAATATATTCCATTCATATATAAGGAAAAAAAAGCCTTTTCACTGTGAGGATGACTAAGCACTGAAACAGTTTGCCCAAAGAGATTGCTGTCCATTCCTGGAAATATTAACAACCTCAAGCAACCTGTTGCTCATGACCCTTTTTTGTGTAAGGTCTTGGATTAGCTCTCTAGAGGTCCCCTCCCACCTCCACCATTCTGTAATTCTGCGATAAGGGGAATTTCTTATGGAAATAAATATTTTATTCATGAAATAGAAGTTCTAGCTTTTCTCTGTGTGATGCTATTTTTCGATAGTACTTGAATCTCAAAAGTGCTTTTTAGAACTGATCATCTTAGGATGAAGAGCCTTAGATATGATGCAGAGAGGACCTGCAGATCCTCACTTTCCTTTCATTTCCCTATCTAAGACCTTAAATAATGCATCTTGCCTCCAAGATTTTCACTGATTAAACTCAATATAAAAAAAAAAAAAGAAAAAAAAGAAGGAAATAGAGTTTTTATTTCCCTGAAAATAATACAGAGAGCATCATAATGGATTTTTATTAAATATTATCTCAGAAATTCAGTGCATGCATCTTTCTTAATCCCAAAATATTTTAAGAAGTTAGAAATACACAAAGGGATCTCAATATTCCTTTAGGAGCAGTCCTTTACAATATAAGTGACTATTTCTGACTTATTCTATAACGTGTGATTGATATCAGTCTCTTCCAAAAATTTTATAGGATGTTAACTTGGTTTTATATTAAGAACTTATAAATAAAACATAGTCAAGTAGTTAATAAATCATTGATAGTGACTATAAATGCTTTATAGATTTGGGCCACGTCTAAGTTATAAGCACATCAATAGATGACAAAACTAAATGTTATTAAGAGCTACTCAGTCAGTTGGACTGCATGAAATGTACATCCATTTTTTGTCAGTTTCTTTAAAACTCCACTGGTCATTTATTAACCCTTTACAAAGCACTTCAAAGTGGAATTTTAATTAGAAATGTAGCATGGTGTGAATTAGGGACACCTCTGACATTTTAAAGACTTTCTTTAAGGCCCTTTTGAAGCTGGTCCAGGTGCTACTCATGGTACCTGCAGCTGGAGAGAGGTGGACATAATACTTTAGAAGTTCCCTTCTAGTCCTGAGTACTGAACTTAAGCTTCTAAACTTTGATGGGTCAAACATAAACTGATTAAGTTCCATTAAATCATCAGGTTCTTATATCTGAATAAGTGTCATCCTTGCTTTCTTTCAGTTGCACAACAGAATTTTATACATAAGGAACGGTAACTTTTCCCCCATATTATTAAAATGCACTCTAAGATAATGATCCTAGGTATTCTCCAGAAAAAGGAGATGGTGTAAAATACAAACAAAATATACTGAAATAAATCAAGTAAATAAATTCCTAACTTAACCTGAAAACAGTCAGGCACATATGGCATTCTTTGTTAGGATTTATGAAATTTCAGTATTGGTGTGAAAGATTAATCTATAGTTAAGAAACAAGCAGTGACCTGCCTAGATGTTAGAATAACATTCTTGAATAAAAGATACCAGAACAGCCCTTCATATGTTGCTTGAATTGTTGCCTCCTGAAGAGAAATTTGCTGGAAAAGGTAAAGATGGGTTTGTCATTCATGGTCATGTCATGCCTGGTGTATAGTACATGCTTTGAAAAATGCTGCAATTGACAAATGCTGCAATTGACAAATACCATAAAAGCATTTTCACATTATATCTCTGACCTACAAGAATATACAGACCTTTCTTTTGACGTTGTATATATGCGTCTGGCTCCCTGGCATATGAATATATAAAAAAAGATAAATACAGGTCTGGAATTTAGACCTCAAGTATTTTTCAGTATGACATTTTGCAGTTCTTTAATGTCTCTGAACATGCCTGCTATCAGAAATTTAGGTAAAAGAAATACAGAGATACGTCAGTCTACTTTGCTGGTTCTAAAAGTTAAATTTCATAGAATCAAAATATTCTTTTTCTTTACTCCATAATACAAGAATGAATGGAATTCTAAAGTTTTGATTCATATTAATAATCATAACCAGATAATTCTGTTGTTTGATATGGTTAGGGAAAAAATACCAGCTTTTTAGGTTGAACCTCTTGTGGAAATGAGCTAATCACAAGACACGTATTTTCAAGACACGTACATTTCTGTGTATGGATTTTAAATTCCCAACATTTTCCAAGTGTGAATTTAATGTCATTCCAGATGTTCATTCACCACATTTCTTGTCTAGTAAACAGCATAAAATAAAGCTCAGTTTTAGGACCATGGAATATACATGCTGATGGACAGAATTAGAATTTTTATCCACTTGATAAATCTTATAATCTTTATGAGTTTGTTTATCTAAGTTTGGGGATTTATTTAGTTTGAAGTGTCTAGTGATGTTATCACTATTATTTAAAAATATTTATTTTGCTTTTTATCAGTGAAATGAATTCTCAGATCCAATGTTTCCTCTTCAGAATTATAACAGTTGCATAATGTGTAAGAATGATGGTTCATGTTCTCAGCTTCATTATTATTCACAGACTCCTCCATTAAGCTCTAGGACACTGTAAAGCGTAAGACTGGGGAGAAATTAGTTCTGCATAGAACGACAACTTTAAAAAGAGTGAGAAGAAAAAAAAACAAGAAGAAAAAAATAGAATGAAATTCCTTTCTAAGAATCTCAAGAATCTGGACTCCAATACAAAGAAGTATAAATTCTACTAAATTCTTGCTTATCATTAGCTCTGATAATCTGCATTGAGGTGACTTGTTATACCTTGCTGTTGTTGACAATAAATTTACCACATTGATGACAATATGTCACTCTATTTGTGCTTTGAACTGCTAGAATAAGTCAGAATAGAATCTCTACCTACACTGCATATATATCCTGGCTCATCTACTTTAAGAATCTGTTAGTGATTGGGATGAAGGTATTCCCTCCCTTGTTTGGCTTGTTAGAAAGTGGCAGTGGTCTTAGAGGTGATCCTTCTGCCCTTTTCCAACACATGAATTAAGAATATGAAATGATACTTGCAGTTAACATCTTGAAAACAAATGAAAAGAAGTGGTTATAGTCACATGAGATGAAGTTAAGGTGTATAATGCACTGCCAAAGGCTATTGCAGATGCTCTACATTTACACAAATGCCAAATGTTTCAATGGGTTGCATGGATAGTCATGGAAGAAAAACATATTCAAAATTATTATAAAGACACTGGTTTTATCTCAGGGGATTCCTGTGGTACATATTGTGGAACACTAGAAGAATCTGGGGAGCAGTGGTGCTTATTGCTCTTTTAACTATTTCACAGACGTCCTCTATGTCATGGTTGGAAACAGGGTGTATGGCTAGTTGAGACCTTAGTGTGACCTAATACATCTGTTGTTTTGCCATCTCACCTCATGGCAATTGTTTAAGTGTTCATACCGAGGGCTACACAGAGATGTGCAAAGAGCCATAAATGAACTCCTGGCTCCACATGGCCTAAAAGTAGGAATGAGAGGTGGGAGAAGGGAGGGGCTTGACAACAGCAAAATCTCTTGAGCTTTGTATTAGATTATATGTCTGGTGACCTTTTTTACATCTGCTGCTCTTCTGTGCTATAATACACCAGTAGCTGCCATTATTCAATTTTCCTATATTATGCATGATCAAACAGGATTGCATTTCCAAGTTGTTTTACTGTGTTTAAGATCTATGTTGATATTTATATTTATCCTCCTGATTGGTGTATGGGAAGGTGAGCAGTTTTTAATTCACAACTTATTCTGATGCCCAATGAATTCTATTTCTGTCCATTTTTTCTTACCATAGCCATATTCGTACCATTAAGAACACTAAAAAAATGCCAGTTAACAAACATATGGATTTTTAACAGAAGATAGAGGAACTTTGTTTTGCAATAACCTTAGTATTGAAAATTCCTAGAAATGCAGACACGTGAGCATATACTTTCAAAGCTGATTTGTTATTATAAAGAACTGAGGACATTAACAGGGAAAGATAAGCAACTGACAGCTATGGAGGTCAAAATCCTGTAGAGCAGAGATAGAAAAGGTAAAAATGCAATGTGTTACCCCCAGGAAGTTATCCACTCAATTTTCTAAATCATAACCTGAAAATGTCACTGAGGAGTCCCTGGAGTTACTTTCTAAAATAAAAATTGTGTGAATCTGGAAGATATTCCAATCTGGTCCTTGGCTTCCTTGCTCCACTTGAACAACTTTTGCATCATGTATAACACTGTGCAGCACTGGCCTGTCTTGGAATGAGTCCTGTCTTAAATCAGCATTAAGTGAGGAGAACATTTGCTAAGATAACTGTTAGAGATGTCTAGAGAATCGCTTTATCTTTTATGTATAGTGTAGCGATATAATAAAACAAAACAAATGCTTAGAAAACCACAAGGAAGCAATTAAGTATCTGAAAAAGGGTCAAGCAGAAAGTTAATGCAAAACCTTTGAAGGATAGCATATCCTTGGTTCAATTGTAGGTATTCTCAGGCTACTTAAACTGCAGGAATGTGACCAGTTTGTTCTGGGTGGGTGAATTTGGCACTTCATGATGATTTTATAGAGAAGATTGTCTATAAAGGCGAAGTGCCTGAAGTAAGATTATATGTCTCATTGAACCTTGGTTTAGCACAAGATCCTACTTGCAGAGAGTCATCTGCAGTGACCTGGTTTCTTTAGTGTGTTTCTTCCTTTATGCAGGTTTTTTTAGTGAAGCAGATCCTTCCCTGCCTTGACTCTCTTGATATCTTGGTGTAGGAGAGAAATTCTGTTTCTTTGCTGTTTGAAGTGACACCGAGCATCAATGAATAGATTGTCCAGAGAGACAAAATTGATTGCCCTTGTTAAACTGTGCTGTGAACAGCTTCATGTTTATGAACTGCTTTGAAGAATCTTATACAGTACCTTGATCATGGACATATCAAGCTGTACTTTCATGGCACCCAAGCTGCCTTTTGAAGTAAATTTAGGTCAAAAAGGTCTCTTATAATTATTTCCTACATGAAGCAGAAAAACATGAAACTGCACCTTTTTAAAAATTTTATTTTATTTTATTTTTTTAAT
>JANHGL010014357.1:0-25613 GCA_024611195.1 Ceyx melanurus
TCCTGCTCAGGCAGGGGGGTTGGACTAGTTGATCTTCTAGGTCCCTTCCAGCCCCTAATTTCTGTGATTCTGTGATTCTCTGATACTCACCCTGGTCATGCACAAGTCCCAGTAGAGATTTTCCCCCACAACACCACTGTTCCCTTCTCCGAACCCTGTGGGAGGGAGGCTGCTGGGACATGGTACCAGTCTCTGCTTTAACGTGGCAGACACAAACAACCCACTGCCAGTTTTCTCCTTTTATTCTTTATTCCTTTTCTTGGCAAAAGACTGAATTGACTAGATGCAGCTTGAATGAATGATTGAAAAGTTCTTATTACAACAAGGTTTACATAGGTTTAAATTTTACTTTCAGGTGAGATAAAGTCCACATCGCAAAAAGCAAGAGGTCCTTTGTCTCCCAGGGTGCTCCCAGCAGACAGTGCCAGAGGCTTTGTGGCTGATCTCATGCCAACTGCACCATCTTCGTGACAAGCGAGTAATGCAGCAGGGGCAGGAAATATTTCCCAGCTGCTGCATAAAACAAGTGTCCAGGACCCATTTGACTGGGGCTGCATGCTACAGTGGGCAGAAGCATACCACTGGCACTGCTGACAGGCACCCACAGCCATGGCATGGACATGCATTTCAGTGTGCACGGGGCTCTTGTGGGTGAGTGTGCCCAGGCCCCCCCACAGCACCAGTTCAGAGGGCTGTGAGGCACCATCAGGAACCTCAAATGACTAACCCTGGCCGGAGGTTTTCTCTCTTTTACACACAGCAGCATCCATGTTCCAGCAGGCTTTAAAGTGGGAGACAGCATGAAGGCTGTGGTCACAGCCAGAGTCCCCAGGCTGCCCTTCCCACGCAGCCATCATGCTACCAGCCCAAGGGACACAGGCAGAAGTACAAGAGGTGCAGCAGTACAGATCCTGGGGTGCTGAGCAGTCAGCCCCTCACCACTGATACATTGCAGTTGACCTGTGTTTGTTTTCTTCTTCACCTGACACTTTTACTGATAAAATATAAACAACCCTGCCTGGTTTTCTCCCATAGAGTCATGAAGAAAGATGGGCATCAGGAGCAGGGTTGCGGCTTCCTTGACTGCAGTCAACACTTCCCACACCCCAGCCATCCTGGGGGGCTTGAGAGGGTGCTGCGATGGAAGGGACAGGGACAGCTTGATGCAAGCTAAATTCCAACTTTATTAGGCTGCAACAAACTTATTTATACTCCAGAACAAATTCAGGCACATGTTAACACACCTTTACAATTAAGTTGATTGGCTGTTAACTCCTGTTCACGGTACTCATCTTTATCTTGACTGGTTTGCCTAAAACGCTGCCATTTACATAGTTATGCCCCTGAGGGCGTCATCCTTACTCCTAGCTAAGTTGTTTTTTACACAAAGTTTACCTGTTCTAGCCCAAACCAGACAGCAGTTTTCCACAGTTCACGCACCCCTGACTCAGACACAACAACTGTGCTGTGTCTGAGGCACGTGTTCCCACAAGAGGGGACGCTTCTCTGCCGGCAGGCAGGTATGGGTTCATACCAGTGTCCCGCTGCAGAAGCTGGCACTGAGGCTGGTTTCTGTCAGGGTTTGCAAAATCTGGTAGCCCAGCAGAGGTAAAGCTGCCTCAGCTCTGACTCCCTGAGTCTGGCCAGCAATGAGGCTCAGCATGCATACACACAAGAGCTATACATACACACATATACACAGTCATCTACGCAGATCAGCACAGGCAGAAAATGCATCGTCTTCACACAAACAGTACCACTGGCCTCATCCCGTTCCCCTCTCTGACTAACCAGGATGAAAGTCCGGTAGCAGAAAGTTTATACATATATACACACACAATATAGATTCTTTCAGATGCTGGTCTTCGACATACATACAGTCTTTCCAGTCTATCTGCCTGACTCCTGAGACTTTTATCCTTGTTTCCAGCTGTCCTGGCTTGCTGTTTGGTAGCAATTGCATGCACCAACATACCCACCCACACCCCATTCTCCCCAGCTGCTCTTGTCCTGGCAAGTATGCTTCATGGCATCCTCCAGGAGGCTGATGACCTCCATACGTACCTGTGCACACCAAGCAGAGACCCTCACCACAAAAACAGCCAAAGAGAGTTTAATAAGCAGGCTGGACACCATGTAGTGATCAGGCACAAGGCACAGTAGGAGAGGAATCTGAGCAGTTCCTTTTGTCCCCTTTTCCCTCTGTTTTCCCACACTATTTCCTCCCCAGACCACCTTGGTCCCTCCCTTTCTCCCTTTTCTCCTTCCCCCTGACATTCCACAGCAAGTTCTGTACAGTCTCAGAAGGCTTTTCCCAGAATCCTGTAATGAGACCCATGTGCCTCGGGGCACAAGTTTCCCAGTTCCTCACCAAGGCGGATGAAGTAACCCAGGGGGTATATGGCCACCATAGCAGCATCCTCTCCCCTGCAATGTCACTGGAGCCCATGTGTTAAACAGATACTTGGAACATTTGTTGTTTTATTCATTCTCTCTTAGCTATCTACAGCCCTCTGGACATGCTCACACACATTAACAGCTGTTAAATATTTTAACTGCAAGACTGCTAAAGCAGTAAATTACAGCTCAGGGACTTGGTGACATCTTTTTCTTGCTAAATCATCTCTTCTTCATCCAGTTTTTAGGAATTCTTTGCTTTTTAATGCATGCAGGTTTTTGGTGGTTTGGTGTTTTGTTTGGCTGGTTTTTTTTTATTTTAGACCCTTAAAAGATTGTGGGGTTTTTTTGTTTGTTTGTTTGGGGGGGGGTGTGTGTGTGTATTTTTTTGTTTTGTTGTTGCATCTTCAGTATAGGTGCAACAGGTAACTCAAATCTGAGCTGGAAGAAAGTTTATTCCCATGAGACTACTTTTCCCTGCCAACATGCCCAGAACTTTTCCAGGCTGGGGATGGAGGTAAGGATTCAAGTTACCTCGTTTTTTACAGCATTTCTTCTCCTCTGGTGGTGGCTGCCCTGGCTGGATCCACCAGCTCATATGGAAACACACAGCAGAATCGCAGCCTGGCTGCAAGGGCTGGGGCTCACCTATATCCCACTTTAAGAGGTGAAGCAAAGCCTCCCTGTTCTGGCTGTGCTCTGGACAAACCCTTGGGCAGAGGGATCCCCAGTTTCAGCCCTGCTCCCTCTATAGCTGGAGAGGCCTCAGCTGTGCCTAGGGATGCTTCCCTGATACATAATGAGCTGAGCCTGGCTCCAGCCTCTGCAGCCCTTCCCTGCTCCTTCCCTTCCAAAAAAAAAAAAAAAAAAAAAAAGGTTAACACACCAAAAGAAGGCTTTGCAGAAAAAAAAAAAAAAGTCTGCTTTGTCTTTCACACCAAATTCTAAGCAACCTTTAGTGCCAAGAATAACAATAAATCTGTATTTTGTCTCAAGAAATGCTTTCTGTGCCCCAGACTGCCTGAGGATGCAGAGGGCTACAGATGTCCCAGCATTGCCCATGTCCCTCCCTCCCAGGTTCAGCACCCTAGGAGAGTCAAATGTGTGTCTTTCTCGCACAGGGCTCCTGGGGCTCCCTGGAATGAGTCCTATGGAGGGACATGATCAGATAAGACACACCAAGCAATGACTTCACATGTGGATATATTCCTTTTGAAACTCATCAAGAGAAGCACTCACAAGCAGTGAACACATCTGAACATGCTTAACTTCTCTGAATGGGAGTTTAGCACCCACCCAGCTCCTTTCCCCACCACCCATCCTATGCTTTCAGCTTGTGCCATATCTCACACACACTGGCTGGGAGAGAGCTGCCAACACCATCTCTCGCTCTGTCCAGAAGAAGAGAAACTGGCTTTCTCCTTTGGGCTGCAGCATGGGCAACCGGGCCAGGCTGGTGTGACAAGGGTGTAAGCAAGAGCCAAGTGCTAACCTCTTGCCTCTGCTCTCCCCACCTACATGGGGCAAGGAGTGACCCTTGGGAGAAGCCCTTTTTTCTCCCTGGCCAGCGTCAGTGCCAACCACAGTGCAGGATGTCTCTCACTAGCCGTCACCCTGTGACTCAACTAGGTCAACTGAAGGCAGGCAGTGAGCAATGAGGCAGCTGTGATGCAGGGGGGGTTTTCTCTAACAGGCTCTCATCAGTTCTGGACATTTTTCAGTCCTGATCTGAAGATGGGACCAATAGGAAATCTGTCCACACTTCGGTCTAGTCTCACACACACCCTTGGCAGCTCCCCATGGATACTGAAAAGCGAGCCCACTGGCTTGCCATGCTGGGGCTCTTGGTCGGGCAGGCTGGGACAGAGGGGAAAGCAGACCACTGCCTCCAAGCTGGTCCCCCATCTTGTGTTGATGGTGGAGTATGAAAAGAGAGCTGGTTGTGAGGCACTATCAAATGTCAGATGATTTGTGCTGTGAGCTTTGCCAGGTTCCATGACCACATTCCCATCTTTCAGGTAAAGTTGCAGTCATTTTTCTGCTTCCTCTGTTAATTTTTCTGTGGTTGTGTTACTCATGGCAGGCTTAGCACTATAATTGTGCTAATGGATAGATAATATTTGTGGTTATGACTCATCAGTCGCACCATTACTGTCTACAAAATCCGTGTAGATATGGGTAGAGATGCTGGTTAGTGCTGGAAAATAAAGCCCCCGTGGATTTACATGGCACCCACACTTGTCTCAAGGTTGTGACGTGCTAGCCCTGCCTGGTCATCCCCCCTCTCCCACAGTGACAACAGAGGGAAAAGGGGACTTTTTAAAGCTACCATCCACATGACTTTTCATCAGACCAGCAGGCACATTTGGAGAGCTGCCTTTTGAGCCATTTTTCTTCCCAACATTTGTTTGATACGGGTTTGTTGCAGTTTAACTGCAAAGAAATAACTTTTTTTCTGGAAAAATACTTCTGGTATTTCGTAGCAGAAGAAAAAAAAAAAAAAGAAAAAAAAAAATCCCAGAGAAGTTCAGCTGATAATGTGGTGGAGTCATCTGCGTAGTGCTAGGAGCAGGCACAGTCATGTCTCTCCGCCCAGCGATATCATCAATACTGCTATGACTTGTGCAGAATATGGGATGGAAAAACAGAGTGCTCGTCAGCTGGAAATTTTTAGGTGGAGTGTGTGTCTATAGGCAGCACTACAGGCTGCCTCCCGGGAGCCCATCATGACCAGCAGCCCCAGCCAAACAGCCCCAGTCTGAGAGGTATGCTTTGGTGCAGAGACTGCCTTGGTAGCCAGAGAGAGCCCCCACTCCACCATGGTGACCCTGGAATGGAGAAAGCGGAGGTGGAGGGGCTGCTGAAGCCCCTGAAATAGGGAGGGCTGCTTCTCCTTCAGCCATCTGTCCTGCTGAAATGGGGGTGGGGGTTGTGGGGCTGCCTGAGGCAGATGCAGGGCAGGATCTTTGTCAATCTCCAGCTAGCTCCAGCTGCAGGTAGCCAAATGAACACTCTGTGTAGTGCTCTCTATGCCTTCTCACTGAAATTACTGACCCAGGATGACTGATACAAACAATAGGAGCCAGGGATTCCCTATGCCTGACGTCCCAAGCAGGCAAACACCCCAGTAGTGGGTGTCAGCTGGTCCCTGTCATTTCAGCATGTGGTCCCTCATCTGAGAAGTAGGTTTTTATGCTGGGCATTGTGGGCTGGTGGCACTTCTTCACCCCATCCAGAGCCCTCTTCAGCTTTTAATAATATAGCGTGTGTATAGCCCAACACGGGGTAAAAATGCACTATGCTGTTATTGTCCTGGGGGTCAAAGCAATCCAATGATTGAGCAGTCTTTGTCTTTGCAAGGAATGCTGGTTCCTCTTGTCTCTGAGAGATGTAGAGAGGAGAACAAGCTGGTTTCACCACAAAGCAATTTCAACCTGCTGAAAGGAAGCAGGGAAGAATTTTCCTGAGCCTTAACCCTATGTTGCCCCAAAACCAAAACAGAGACATCTGTGGAGGGGAACCACTGGAGTAGCCCCACAAGCTGCGTCCCATCCATCTTGTGACGAACTTACAGGGCTGAGCTGACAGTCTTTTCAAGCTGACACCTTCTGGGCTTAAAAAAAAATCTGTTGGTAATCCACTGGCCATCAGTTAATGCAAGGGATGATCGGTTTAAGCAAACTTCATCACTGCTAAATGCCATCACCAGCTTGGGAGAAGTTTGCCACAGGAGGGTTGGGCTGCCCACCTGCCTGCAGCTTTCTGCTGGCTCAAAGACAGATCCCAGCACAAGCTGCTAAATACTGGGTTCCCCTTCTTAGCTTAACTCACCTTCTGGTGACTGCCTCAGTGATAAGGTGTGATTTGATCCAAGAAGACATGTAAGAGGAATAAAGTGGATTTCAAACTACTGGGAACAGGGAGGATAATGGATGGGAGTTACCATCTGGGAAGCCAGATCACTTATAGCAGATAACCTGTAGTGAGTAATGATTTAAGTCACTAAGAGAGCAGCTTTTCAACACTCTCTAGTGCTTAAGTACTCCATCACCTGATGTTAGGCCACATGGCCCAGCTGGCACAAACTCCAAGAGCAATGAGTTTGCATTTCTCAGGTTTCCTGTGGTTTTCTGCAACATTAATTCCCTTGAGTTACTGGATCTGAAGTTTCTCTAAGACTCACTGTCATTTACAACATGCAAGTTCTCCAAGAGAGGGTAAGCCACAGGAAATGAGCACATGGAGAGGCAGAGGTGGGATGGCAACTGCTCTGTCAGGCAAGGTCTGCTATGGACCATATTTATGGAGGTCAGGTCAGTGAAGGTGCTCCCAAGTGCAGCCTGGAGAAAATACCCCTTCCCACGCACTTCCAGTGTTCCTAGAAGCAGCGTCATGTTCCTATATTAGTGGTGACCATCTGTATGTGCTGCAAAGCACACCAGCAGCTAGGGACTGGGGGCCATGCTGTACTGTTGTGCCAAAATTGTGTCTTTTGTCAGGCATAGGTTTCTTTATGTTTCCTATTTGACAGGATTCTTCCTGACAACAAAGCTCAAAGCAGCTGCCTTTGTCAGTCAAGAAAATGATCCATTAAGAGCCTTGGTAAGTTGTTTTTTTTAAATAAAATAATCTTCAACCACATCAGCTGTGGTGTACAGCATGTGCCTTGGAGCAGGCAGTGGTCTCAGGCTTCATGATGAGGAGAGGCTAGAGCTGGTCTGACCATCATTCCCTCTCCTCAGCAGTGTGCTGCCCAGAGTGGTGCCAATCCAGGGCTCCAACACCCACCTGCCTGGGTGCAAGGTGCTTGGAGAAGCTTTCAGCTGCCTTTTCAGGGACACCTGAAATCTTGACACCTCCCCTCACGCAGCCCCACTGTAGCTTCCAGCTCCCCACCCGTACACGGGTGCAGTGAGGTCCTGATGGGCTGTGTTTTCTTGTGCTCCAGAGATAGGCTTCAAGAGTGGGCCAGGAAGAATCCTGTTATCTTGCTGGTGTTTGTGTCATGGCTTTATCTGGCTTTGGAGGAGTGTTTCCCATCACATGTGTCTGCCCAGGGGCTGTGTGGGTGCCTTTTCAGGGATAGCAGGGCCTTGGCCATGCTGGCCATGGGCTGAAGTGCTGAATCGCCTCTGCTCTGACTTACTCAAGTGAGTATGAACCAAAGCACTCACAAATACACTGCAGGAAGAAGTATGCAAAGATCACCATCTTGTTTATCCAGCTAGTGCTGAGTGACTTCACTGCTTTTTCATGGACATGAATTCACTAGGCCCATGTCTCCCCTGCAACAAAGGGAGAAGTAGCCTCCTCATGCCAAGTGAGACCCTCAACTCCCTCCCCAGGCAAGCTCTTAGCTGGTGTCTGGTGGGGACCAGAACATGCCAATGCTCATCAGCCTTTGTGCTTGAAGAGCACTGGGCCCAGGAATTAGACTTTAGATAATATGCTTTAAATAGAAAACTCACTTCTGAAGCAAGCAGAAACTACAGATAAGGTCGGCTCAAAGACACAGCTAAACTGCTGAGGAATTCCCCCAACAGTGAGCTATATCTGCAGCCCCAGCCCTCCCTGAACTCCCCACTAGCCCTCAGCTTCTGCAAGCCCCACACAGACACCATGGATTAGTCAAGGTGGCAGGGGATTTCTGAAAGACCCAAAGCAGCACCCAGAGTCACAGAGCCTCCCACAGCCGTGCACCACAGGCTGGTCCCACCTTAAGCCCTCAGCACCATGGCCATTTATTTGCTCACGTAGAGTTGGCGATGGTTCCACAATGCCAAATGGGGCTGCTATGCCCTTCCGCAGGCTTATTTGGCTGATGCAGCTGCGAAGCACTTCCCAGGATCCATGAAGCTTCCAGGATCCCCCTGGGTCCACAGCTGAGAGCAAGGGCAGCAGTGGCCCAGATGAGGCTTTTGACTCTGGTAACACAACTGCTCCAGAGGGAATGGCTGAGCCCCATCGCTCAGCTGGGCAGTGCAGCAGAAGGGAGCTTTTGGAACCCCCATCTGTGCCACAGGAGCACAGCCACCACTCCCCAGCCCCCCGAGAGGCATGGAGATCAGCCACAGCCTTTGCCTCTGTGGCTGCCAGTGGGTGCAGATCTTCCTGATCACCCAGCCCCCTCCCAGCTGTGCTGTAACACTGGCTTTCTCCAGACTTTAAGCAACCTGGGGAGCAGGGCACACCTGCCTGACTGTGGCAGTCAGGCAGCACAAAGCAGGCAACACCATTACCCTGGCCCAAGGTAGCAAATATGCCTCCAACATGCCTCTGTGCTCTGTTCTTTGAAAGACATCCTTAGTGCTTCTCTCCCTTCCCTCATGCCCAGGGTACCAGGCTTGCAGGCATGAGATGCCCTCACTGGCCGCCCATGGGGTAAGCCTGACCCCCATGGCACTGACATCAGCCCAGCAGGGAAGGGAGCATGAGATTGAGGCCACATTTCTGCAGGGGGCTGGAAATGTCGTTTTAGGAAACTATGATGATGAGGAACCCAGCCCCTTCAGCTCAGCCTCTGGACTGCCTTTTTCCCCATGATTCAGAAAATTAATGAATAAACCACCAAAAGCCCAGGAAGCAGAAGCCATGACTAATGCGCTTTGCACTTCTTCCAGGTTTAATACCAGAGCAATAAACAGTTACAGTAATAGAAATGAGGCCAGGCAGTGAGTGTCCAGTTGCCATAGTGCCAAGATGCTCCTCCATCACCTGGACACTCTAGTATCTGGCCAGTCAGGCTCTCAGTTTCATTATTTTACATAGCCCCTGTTACTAGTAGCCCAAGCAATAGCCATTAAGTGCCCAGGGAGGGGAAGAAGCAGTAGGGGCACTATTAGGTGATGGTCTGCCCTTGCCATGATGCCCACAAAGCTGCTTATGGGAACTGTACTCTGCCTGTGCCTCTCCTGGTCCTCAGCAATGCCCCAGGATCAAGGAGGACATGTTTCCACAGTGCTGGGTCTGTGCCTCACAACCCCTGCCCCAAGGTTAGGCCACGAGCACCTTGGAACCGTGTGAGCTCATTCCCACAGCACTGGCACAGCACAGCTGTGGTTAAGCACCAGCTCTGAGGTATTGCTCATTTGCATCTGTGCTTACCTCAGCCACTTTGATGTCACATGTGAGGTGGTGTGCCCAGAGCTCCTGGTTGCCCCAGGAGGACAGGTATGCCCATGCTACTCTCTGGTGAATGTGACCACTGCCATCCAGGCACCATGGTTAGCTGCAGGCTTGTCCCTGCTCCCTTCCTGTATCCCACTGGGGCCAGCTGAACCAGCAGCAGTGCTGCACCTTTGGACCTGGCCCCACATACCCATCACTGCTTTCCCAGGAGCCAGCAAGAGCCCAGGGGGATAACTGTGAGCCAGGAAAGTGGCTGGGCTTTCCTTGTTTTATGCCTTTACATAATTTCTGCAAGATGGGACACATCCCTGGGTGCTGCATGTCCAGTGCCACCCCATGGCAGCCCCTGCAGCAGGGAAGGTGGCAAGCTTGCAAATGGCACCTCTTGAGCAAGCTCAGCATGCTGGTGAGGTAGGCTCAGGCTGCTCAGTCCTGGCAGCACATGGGGTGAAGCAGCAGCCACTGACCAAGTGGCTCCTCAGGTGACCATGGCACCTGAGGGCAAGGCAGGCCCAAGTTGGGGGGGAATGCCTGTGATGCCAATAGCCCTCTGGGGCAAGACCTTGACAGGCCACAAAGAGGCTCCAGCAGGGGGGTTGTCCCTCAGGGTTAATGCAGGTGCCATTACATGCAAGCCAGCCCCACAAGTTGCTAACTGGTATTTAAAGGTAAACTCTCCAGCTGGCTGTGCTGCTCTGTATGAACAACACTCTTCAGCCTTTGTTTGCTTTATTTGTTTAGTTTCTGGCTGTGGAAACAGAGGTTTCATTTTAATGGGATCAGCTCCATGCAGGGACCAGCACTGAGGTGGAGAAGGCCACTTTAGCTGACCCAGGACATAGACCTGTTCTCTACAATGCCAAAGCTGTGACTACATCCACAACTCACACATCAGGGTTCCAGGAGCAGGAAAACTGGTGACCAGGGTGAGCTGTTAACACAGAAAGTGCCATTTTCATCACTGCCACCATCAAGTTTCCTGACCTGCAGCTGCTGAAGCCCAGGAAAAAGCAGGGCTGTGAAAGGGACACAAAGCCAAGCTCTGCTCTGTCCCCCTGCCTCAGGGACAGACACACACTGACAGAGCCCTGCTCTTATCATCTTCCCCTAGCTTTCAGAAGCCCAGCAGTGAGGATAGGAAGAGAGAATAAGCTGAGGGATAAACATGATTCTGAAGCCATTTATTAGGGAGCTATTCAGCAACTGTATTGTAGAGTTAAAAAACAATTTGGCATCTTGGAACAATCTTCCGGTGAGTATTTTGGACAGACTGGAGGCAAAGGCTGAGCTGCCTTATGAGTTCTTTCTGATGGGAAAATAATATTAGTGAGAAATGAAAGTTTCAGTGGAAAAACATCTGCTATTCCCAAAAGCAGAGTATCTGTGACAATTGGCATTTCATAGAGTGTAATAAAATATTAATATGTGAAAAGGCCTACAGTTCACAGAAGGGCATTGTGCCAACCTCCTACAGTACACAGACACACCCCCCCACCACTGCCTCTGCCAAACTCCAGCTGAAGCACCTCCTTGCAAACTACAAGTAAGACTATCTGGGAGACTGTTCCCTACAGCAAAGACCTAGAGGAGGCTCTTCTGTGATTATCTATGGCAGGAAGACAACTTCAAGGACTGCCAGGAAAGGCTGCTCAGCTGGGACAGCCTCTGGGCACATGAGAAGGAGCTGGCCAGCTGCACATGTGGAGGAAGGAAAGAGAGGAAAGGGCCTTTGCCTGCATGCACTGCTGCCAGGACTTGGATAGGAGCACTGCCTGCACATGCCAAAACACACCAATCCTTCAAAGGACTGAAAGGGGTTACAGGTTGCTCTCTGGCAAGCTGAGCAGCCCTCCCTGTGGGACAAAAGCAACCCCAGATCCTTCTGAAACTCCATTTTGATAAGAAGAAAGAGAAGTGGCTGTCCCTGCACTGAAGCCAGTATCTGATTGAGCGCTTTTAAATTTAACAAAGACATAACAGAACCCACTGATGGGAAACTGTTTCCAGAAATTGAAATGGAAGCAATACAAAACACACACACACACACACACACACACACACACACACACGTCTGTGTGTGTGTGTGTGTGTGTGTCCACCGTGAGGCAGTCACTAAGCTGATGCCTGCCAGCCTCTGATGAAACTCTCTTCACAGAAGATTTCTTGAGCGCTTACCCAGGCATCAGATCCAGGTGGAGCAGAACAAGTGGCAGAGCACTCTTACAGCTGGGCACCCAGACCTGGTCCTAGGCACAGCTCCCAAGAATGTGTGGCAAAGGGTCTGCTGCCAGGCTGGGCAGCAGGAGCAGCTCCACTAGGACCAACCAGCCCAAACAAAGCAAAGCCCTGAGGCAGTGTCAGTCTTAGTTCTTTTCCCACACACTGTACCCAGTGCAGGGAGGTCAAGGCTCTGAGAAGACCTCATGGATGCAGCTCATGATGCTCAACTGCAGGAAATTTTGCCCTCACTTAAGTGGCCCTAAGGCAGAACAAGGGCTCAAGTGCAAGCCTCCAGTACTCCACCTGAGCATCCTCAGACTGATTATAGTCTGCAGTCATAAAACCCCCATCAGCCAGATGGTATCTGGAAACACAAACTCATTTCCTGGCAAGAAATGAATCAAAATGTTAAAAAAAACCCTTCAGCTGGATGCAGTTCTTGGTGAAAAATTAGTCTTATAGAAGTTTTATGTTCATTTATAATCTGATGCTGCCTCTGCCTTTTGTGATCTAGAAAAAAAAAAAACAACAACCTAGCAATTAATGACCTAATTAGGACCTTGGACCTTAAACTTGGAGCTGGCTGCAGGTTACAGCAGCAGCTCAGTGGTGGGCAGCAGCCTGTGCTTGACCCAGAAGAAATCTGCACCATGTTCCTGTCATTACTACATAACCCCATGTGAAGCCATGCCTGTGTGGGGATGCCCAGGACACACACAGGACTCCTCAGAAGATGCCACATCTTGAAGGCAGCTGAAGAGCCCTCACCTCAGTGTGACCCAAGGTCTCAGCCCACCTGAGGCAGGCAGACACTGCAGCTGGTGCTCTGGCTTTGCACACTGCAATAACTCTGCTGCTATGCCCAAGGGCACCAGGCAGGTGACAGTTCCTTCAGCTCAGTGTCTGGAGCACACAGACATCTGTTAGCCTCAAGGTTTGGTGAATCCTGACCTTAGAGACATGAGGACTGGCCTGACACTGCCTGGCTTCCCACCTTGCCCTAGGCTACAAGCACAGCCACACAGTGTCTTTCTGCAGTAACTGCAAGGCAGGATGGTGAATTCTTCCTCTCCTCCTGCCAACAAGACCACATCATTACACACTGGTGAAGAAAGGCAATGCCACAAGCAAACTTTTCAAAATGTTTTCTAAGAAACACTGTCCTCTTCTAGGCACCTGCTTAAGTTAGGCTGAAAAAGCCCTCCTCCTCTAGCAGCAGGAGTTGTGCCTCTTGCTGGGAGTTCTTGATGGTATCATGCTACTGCTACAGCACCACTGTAAACCCTTCCATTTGTCATTTTAGGCCAGGAAGACACACCCATCTTCACCTACAAGTCCCTGAGAGGGACCAGACACCACCATCCCCTCTCTGCAGTTGCATTCTCAGAACTAGGGAAACAGCCACTCTCTGTGGGGACTTTGATGAGATTGGACTGCAATAATAGCCAACATGCTTCCTTTCACCCAGGAGTGCAAAAGGGCTCCTTTCTTGGCATTGTTTTTGCTTGGCTGGACAGCAGAATATTTCTGCAATCCCAGTTTGAGACTCTTGCACATTCATAGTGAAGGACACAACCTCATTGTGTATGGTTTCTTCTTAAATGCAGGCAGTCTCATTTCCTAATTTTCCTCCCTTTGCCTGAGGTTTCCTGGAGGTCAAGTGGGAGGAAGATGGCACAAAGTCCCTACTATTTCTCTATTGAGAAACCAGAACATGCATTTTTCTGGTGCTGCTGGTGCAAGTTCCTTAGGCAGGTTCTTAGTGGATCTTGGAGCAGAAGACAGACCCTTCCAAACTAATTTCAGTGCTACTTTGAGCTGTCTCTTCAAAGTTCAGCAATTTTAATCAATTTAGAAGGACAATTACCACAGTGAGACAGATGTTTGTCTTGTCACAGTTAGCACCACCAGCCTAACAGCAATGCCTATCTGTACCATCACCCTGCTCTCAGGGCAGGTCTCCAAGAGCTGGCTGCTGGTTCCTAGTGGCACACCGCACAGGGACCATATAGAGTGTCACTATACTGAAGCTTCTTACATGTTAATATCTTTGCTATTGACCTGGATGACTGAACAGAGCACATGGGAAGCAAGGCTGCAGATGATGCCAAGTTGGGAGAAGTGGTTCATACCCTGAAGGGCAGAGCTGCTATTCAGAAGGACCTATACAGACTGGAGGAATAAGCTACGAAACTCAAGTAGTTCAATGACAAATGCACAGCCATGTCACTGGGATGGAGCAACACTCTGCAGCAGAACAGGCTGGAGACAACAGGCAAGGAAAAAGGTTTGCAGGAAAGGACTTCAAAGTGTGGGTGGGTGAGCAGGCCAGGAGGCAGCAGCTCATCTGTGCAGCAATGGCCAACCACAAGCAGGACTCAGGGAGGGATCCTGCACCACTAGTCTGCGCTCAAGACTGTTTGGAATGCTCGTTCCAGTTTGGGTTGTCCATCATAAGGACAGTAACATATGAGAGCAAGTACAGTGGAGGCCATCAAGATAGTTTGGGCTGGAACACACATTGTATATGAAGAAGCTGAGAGAGGCAGGTTTGTACATCCTGGAGAGCAGGCAAAAGGAAGATACTATTATCTGCTACTCTCTGATGGGCAGCCACAGAAAGAGACACAGAGGAAAAGCTGAAAGGCCACAGACAGAACATGAGAAATTCTGATGAGATGCCTGATCATCTTCATTGTCAACATGGCCATACACTGGAATAGGAAACACCACAGCTTCTCTGTTCTTATTTCTGGAGACAGACAACCCACTCTGAACTTAGCTCTTCTATTCTGGTTTAGCCTTGATACCCCTCTTCCAACTACACTGCCCTAGAACTTTATGAAGCACCACTTCTCTCAGATCTCACACTGTGGTGAAGTGCACTGAGAATGTCCTTTTCAGTTTTTCGAGCTGCGAAACAGGGCTGACAGGATTTCCTTATTCAAACCTTTGTTGTCTAGCAGGTGTCCTGAATAACCCCTTTTTCAGTGGGAAACAGACGACTCAGCTCTTCAGAACGTTTTGTCTGCAGAGCCTTCCCCCAGCACAGGCAAACAGGAGAGAGTGGCGCTTCTTGTGCCATGCTCAGTATTTAGTTTCAGAACTCACTTGTGATGCTGTCAGAGGCTGCATGCTTGTTTCAGAGCTGAAATCCTCAGAGCTGCCCCAAAGTTTCTAGCAAACAAACCTAATGCTTTCATTTTACACCAGAAGCATAACAATTATCTGGGAAATCCCCCTCCCACACCCCAGAGTCTGTACTTGGGGTGACATGATGATCTCACCACATATAGTTACTCAGGTTTGATGCTGCTTTTAAAAAAACTACCATGTAAAAGCCATTGGGGTCAACTTTTCATCCAAGGCTCATAGAATAGGCTTAATAGAATTCTCATGTTATAACTCTGTTTTCTTCAGCATGAGGAGCACACAGCTGACATGGAAAGCCAGCAGAGTATCTGAAGCACAGCAAGTGAATGTCTCCTTTTACACAGTGATCTGCATCCCCACATGGAAAGGGGTGGCCATACATATTTACAGTGAAGCAATGAGACACCTTGTTCATGCTGCACATCTCCTCTGGTCTTACAACAGCACACACCTTCACAAGACAGGCCAGGAAGGACCTCTGCCTTATTTTCTCAGAGTTTCTAATCAGAACTCCCCCTTGTAGAAGGGGGAACAATGTGAGCTTACAGAATTGCTCACCTTCACAAAAGCCAACACTGTTTTGAGTTAAGTAAATGGAAAAGGATCGCACCAACTGCAACAGAAGTTAAGCAAGGTCCCTGGAGAATGAGCTCAGAAGGGAAACTACCCACAAGGGATGGTTGAGGGGGAAGGGTCATGTTCACACAAGAACAATGCAAATACAACTTATTTTAAACCAACTCTTTCCACCCTTATGTTTATTTTCCCTAAAAAAAACCCACAGTCTTTGCAAACAAGTCTTTTGTTTCTGCTTTACAATTCTGTGGGACTGCTGCAAGCACTCTGTGGCACACGACTCTGGGGAAGCAGAGAGAGTGTACACGACTCAGCCGTATTTCCATAGGAAAAGTTGACTCATAACTTACAACATCCTTGAAATGCTGACACAGATTTGTAAGAAGCATCTGAGTGTCACGTCCAAGGAACAGCAGTGCAGCCACCTGAGGCCTGGCATGGCTACCCAGCTTCTAAGCTCTAGAAGGACAGAATGCCCTCCTTGGCTGCCAGGCGCTGGCGATGGATTTTATCCTGCTGTAGCTCCTCGTGGTTTGGATGCCAGAGTTTCATGACAATTCTCTCAATGTTTAGAGCGTAGACAGTGTGTGCAGGAATAACTTCTTTGTGAACCTGGAGATACACATCACAAAAGATATTTCATGTTTTCATGCACTTTTCTCCACATTGCCCATGGAATAACCTCTCCCTCCTATAGGGGTCTCAGTGCCAGCCCTGCAGAGCAGGAATGCAGGCTGACACGCAGCAGGAGAGCTGCAGCTTTCCAGTACTGCCACACCAGCCAGCACAGAACAGCTGTCTGTTCCATAAGGGACTGGCATAGTAAGGAAATCATCATTTTGCTCTTGCAGTGACAAACAGCAATTTGTCAGCAACATCTTATGAACAACAATTCTAGATGAGTAAACATGAGAGGAATGCTCGATTACAGCTTCTACAGCTACCTCCACAGCCTTGATACATCCTAAGGCCTATTCACAACACCAGAGTTCAAGGGTGAATATATCACAGCTAATTTTAGACATTCAAAATGTCCCCAGAGCTGTCAGAGAGGGAACCATAAATGTACATCTCCATGGGAAGACTCATCCAGCCTACATTAGATATACCCTCAGGATTAGGGTGATCATAACTAACCCACTGCAGCAACCTGCAGGCCAAGACCAAGTATTCCTCCAAGTACCCAGGTAGAATATGAGGAATAACAAGGGACATGTCAGGCAACTCATTTTGCTGCATCTCTGTCAAAATCTCAGTCTAGCTCAGTTCTGATAAAATCAATTCAGTTTTGCTATGGAGGAAGACTCCACCCTTCTTACATAGTAGAGAGACAGGAATTTCCTCTGTAACACTCTGACTACAGGGAACAGAACAGGCATTAAACCATTAGCTGACTGTATGTTAACCATTACTCAATAGTGGGAACAAGTCAAAGCCAAACCATTATAAATTTGAGGGAAAGAAGGAAATAGACAGTAGAACAACTCAAATCCCTCTCCATGCATGTAAATCAAATCAGACTGGTAGATGGTAGGCGGGACAGTGCTGCCTGTGAGACAGTGTAACATGAACAGCTTACCTGTAACGCCTCAAAAAGGTCATACATGTTCACTGGTGGCAGGGATGCTGGTAAGGTGTCCCCAGAGCATGCCAGAAGTAGAGCTGCCTGCTGCTCAGCATCATCAGGTGGGGGCTGGGGAGCAAGACTCTGACCAGCAGAGGATGTTACACAGGTTGGAGGGCTGTCAGCAAAGCAGGAAGTAAAACTTTCCAGTCAGGAAAACAGCACCAGTTCTGCATACAGCAGAGGCTTGGCCCCAGGGTTTGCTTTTCTGTATCACTTGCCTTTGCTTTTATGTTCATAAAATTATTTCAGCTGTAGTTAAAATAATCTTTAAAATTCAAGTTTAATAAAAACAGTGCAAACCCATCCTCAACATGCTTCAAAGATCTTGATTGGGCAACTTTTGTCATTTACAGGCAATAATTTCTATCCACCACAAAAATGAAGGCACCCACAACATTAAAGACATCAGTCATTAGGGCTTCTGGAGTAGACTGTACTTGTAGTGTTTGGGAGTATTGTAATCAAATCTTAAACCACCCACAACCTCCTGTCAACAGCTAGAATAACATCAGACAAAGCACAACTGTCCTCTCAATAAACACACTGCCAGATGCACAGCATGAGCTGTTTGACTCTGGGACTTTGGAAAGCAAGATGATCTTGAAGTTCTGCTAACTGGAAAGGTGTGCCAAGGAACCATAAATACATTCAGATGCAATGACAGGATGTTAGTGTCCTGCAGGTCCTCACCAACACTTCATTCTTGTAGACAAAAGCAGTGCCCCTACAAAGGCAAGGCTCTTCTGCCCAGAAGCAGCTTCCCCAGGAGCAGCAGAATTTTTGTGTTACTCGCTGCTTCCAAAACACATTCAGAAGCACAGGGGCCACCGTCATAAATTGATGGACAAGCACAGGCAAGGGAGAGAGACTTGCATTGTTCTAAATTCCACTGCTGAGAAATCCCCATATTCTTCCATCCCTGTTTAGCCATCCATCCCCTGCACTGATACGTTCTGAGTGTTCTAAACACCATTATTAATTAGATCTCACCGAGTAAAAAGGGAAACTGAACCACGAAGTAACTTCAGGTCTAGCAAACTGCATCCAAAACCAACATTATGCCAAGAGCTCCTTACCACTCAATTAAATTGTTATACGCAACAACACTGTTCTTCAGGTAAGGCTGAGGGTTGACGTTGCTTCCAAAGGCGTACTTGAAATGGCCATCTCTCAGGCGATAGGCTTTCCGCCTGGATATCACAGAACTCAGAATATCCTTAAGATGGTTCTGCAATGAAAAACAATCTTAGTACACATGCTGAGTTATTCACTACGCAAAGCCACAGCTATGAGAAGTGGCTCAACAATTGGCAAGACAGAAGTAGTACTGCTGTGATCATCACAAGGACCTGCAGACATAAGGGAACTGAGACCTGGACAAACTGCAGTACGAGTTTGCTGTCTGATACTGTTGGAAACAGAGGACGCTGAGTACTGTGTGCATTAGTCTGTGAAATGTACCTTAAAATGTGATGCACTGCTTCAAATGTCAAAGAGGTTTTTTAAATACCAGGAAATTCCCAGCCTCTGATCCCCCTGATAAATTGTAAGAGGCTTCATAATTGGCACTACATGTTACAATTGTACTGAAATACCGGTCCTAAAACTACACTAAAGAGCTTCTTTCAGATTGCTCATTTGCCTGTGAAGTGCTGGAGAAGCAACTGTCTGAAGAGACAAGCAGACAACTGCTGCTTCACATGATCTCACTCCTAGATGGGGACTTCAGGTTGGCCTCCAAATTCTGACTCAAGAAAACTCTCACACATCAACACTCCTATTAATGGCTGTATCATTCCTGGCATATATCAAGGAATGCATCACTGATGGCCCAACACCAGCACTTTACCTGAAGATTATCACCCAGTTCTGTCACTTCACCTCCATACCAGATACCCGCACTTGGAACAGGTCATTTTTTATAGAACTGGTTGACCTGGAGCTCCCATTCTCCCCCCACTTTTAAATCGACAGGAGCAGCATTTTCCAAACCAGCTACTCAAGCATGCTCGAGTTCTTTATGGGCAAGTACTGCTAAGATAACACTTGCAGCCAGAAATCCACAACTTAACATCTATGATGCCGCAGATCTGGAAGCCCTTTGGTTCTCATCCTACCACTCCCAAGGCAAGTGGGCATTTAGCAAAGCAGGTTTCCTCTCCCCCCACTGCACACAGGGCCTTTTGTTGCTGCTATGAAACCACTACTGCTGCCCAGCCTGGTCTCACCTCCACAGCGTAAACAACTGCAGTCACTGCCTCCTCTGTGACGTTGTCTAGCCCGTGCTCATAGGCGGTTACGATCATCCTCCCTTCTAACTGGCCACGTGTAGGAAGCATCATGGTATGAGAACACAGCTTTAAATCATCATCCTCCTGAGGATCCTTTGCCACAAATTGCTGGGCTCCAGAGAGTGGATTCTGAGGCTGAAACCGGTGCTGTCAGGAACATAATATAAATCACAGAATCATCTAGGTTAGAAAATACCTTTAAGATCATCAAGTCCAACCATTAACCCTACTGTACCAAGTCCATCACTAAGCCATATCCCCAAGCACCACATCTATATGGCTTTTAAACACATCCAGGGATCGTAACTCAACCACCGCCCTGGGCAGACTGTTCTAATACCTGACAACCCTTTCTGTAAAAAAAGTTTTCCTAATGTCCAGTTTAAACCTCCCCTGGTGAAGCTTAAGGCTATTCCCTCTTGTTTTGTCACTAGTTACCTGTGAGACAAGACCAGCACGTGCCTCTCTTAATGTCCTTTCAGGTAGTTGTAGAGTGAGAAGGTCTTCTCTCAGCTTCCTTTTCTTCAGACTAAACAGCCCCAGTTCCCTCAGCCACTCTTCACAGGACTTGTCTGCCAGGCCCCTCACCAGGGGCTCTTCTTTAGACCTGCTCCAGAAGCTAAATATCCTTCTTGTACTGATGTGCCCAAAACTGAACACAATACTCGAGATGTGACCTCAACAGCACCAAGTACAGAGGGACATCTACCTCCTGCTTGCTACACTACTTCTAATGCAAGCCAGGATGCCGTTGGCCTTCTTGACCACTGGCTTGTGTTCAGCTGCTTGTCAATCAGCCCTTACCCACTAGGTGGGTCAGCTTGCCAGAGGAGATCATGTTGGTCAAGCAACACTTGCCTTTCATAAACCCATACTGACTGGGCATGATCAGCTGGTTGTTCTGTATATGGTGTGTAATTGTACTCAAAATGACCTGCTCCATGTCCTTCCCTAGCAGCAAGGTCAGATTGACAGGTCTGTAGTTCTCCAGATCCTCCTTTTGGCCTTTCTTGTAGATGGGAGTCACATTTTCTACCCTTCAATCTTCTGGGACCTCCCCAGTTAGCCAGGTCTGCTGGTAAACAATGGAGAGTGGTTTGGTGAGCAGATCTGCCAACCCCTTCAGTACTCTTGGGTGTAACCCATTCCAGCCCCATAGACTTGTATATGTTTAAGTGGCCTAGCAGCTGACTATTCCCTCTTGGATTAAGAGGGTCTCATTCTGCTCCCTCTCCCTGTCTTCCAGCTCAGGGAGCTGGGTGTCTAAGGAACAATTATTTCTACTGCTAAAGACTGAGAAGACCTGCCATCTTTCAGCACTCTGGGACAGCTGCTCCTGAACCTTCTTTCTTGAAGTATGTCCAGCTTTCCTGGACTCCTTTACCCCTCAGGACTGACTCTGAAGGGACTTTGTCAATGTCTCCTCAACAGGTCAAAGTCTGCCCTACAGAATGCCAAGGTGGCAGTTGTACTGACTCCCCTCTTTACCTCCCCAGGAATTGAAAACTATCATTTCATGATCACTATGCCCAAGACAGCCTCCCATCATTATCTCCCCCACAAGTCCTACTCTCTACTCTGTTCACAAGCAGCTGGTCCAAAAGGGTACCTTCCCTTACTGGCTCCCTCGCCAGCTGCATCAGAAAGTTAACTTCTACCCACTCCAGGAACCTTTGGGACTATTCTCTCTCTGCTCCATTTTCAGCAGAGATCTGGGAAATTGAAGTCCCCCAGCAGAACAAGTGGTAGTGACCAAGAAACCTCTTCCAGTTGCTTACAGAGTATTTCATCCATCTCCTTATCCTGGTTGGGTGATCTACAACAGACTCCCACCACCAGTCTTGTTGGCCTTCTCCCTGATGTTTACCTATAGGGACTCAATCCTATCATCACTTTAATTAGTTTGTAGGCATTCATACATCTCCCTAATAGAAAGGGGCCATCCTATACCTCTTCTTCCTCACCTATCCCTTCTAAAAAGTCAGTAGGGGTTGACTGCAGCACCCCAGTTGTGCAGTCATCCCAATAGGCTTCCATGATGGCAGCTATGTCAGTGTTCTTGCTGCACAATGGCCTCCAACTCCTCTTGTTGATTGCCCATGCTGGGCAGATTGGTGTATATGCACTTCAGCTGGGTTAATGCTCCTGCAACCTTTCTGGGGGGAGAAGGTCTAACTCCTGCCTGACTGTTCTCAGCCACTTCCATGGTTACTAACCTATCAGTGAGCCTTGTGCTTTTGCTGCCACTTGGATGGCCATTCCCCACCTCCACTGAGATAGCAGACTGAAAGACAACTACACTATTCTAGAAGCACTGGCAAGCCACTCCCAGGCTCCTCTATAGCAAGCCCAGTTTCATGTCTATTCCCCTTCAAATCTAGATTAAAGCTCTTCCCATTACAATCCTTGTCCCAAGATCCTTTTTCTCCTTTGTGAAAAGTTTACCCCATCTGTTGCACTTGATCAGATCCTTTGGTTCATTAATCCAAACATCCCTTCTTCAGCTGGAAAGCAAAACACCTATAAAATATCACAGTAGGACAAGCAGAGCGATAATCTTCCCAAGGATATTCTCCCAAAGATTTGTAACTGAAGAAATTCCAGAGTCAGTGTTGGTGACCTTTTTATTAAACAGCCCATGAACTTGGCCAGCAGCATCCTGAACCACTTAAACTTTGGGTATCCACAACATCCAGCATCAAGAAGTTCTACAGTGTAACAATGCACCACATGAGTCATCTCCTCTGGTTTGGTCTGTACTTCTCACCTGCTAGATTTAATTCTCCTGTAAGCCTCAAGTATGGTCACTCACTGTCCCTTTTATCTCTGCTCATACCATCCAGACCAGTGATTATTTTATGGACTTTCACATCTTGCAATCACCTCCTTCTGTGCTGAAGAGTTGTCATCTACTTAGTCATTTCTTGTACAGCAGGGTGAATTTTACTTACCAAATGCACAGCTTCCATCAAGATTAAAAACCACGACCCTAAGCTTGTGTGATTGATTTTTACATTTATTTAAAGCTTCAAATGCAACAACTTAGCCAAATTCCAGTTCTGAATTTCATACTGTGGCCTCCCTGCACCCTTTCAAGACTATATGTTACTGAGCAGCCATTGGTTCTGAAATGGATTATGGATATTTTTCATAACTGACTAGGTTTAGAAAAAAATCCATCACAGAACAGGAATTAATATGAGAAGGGGGGGCAAAACCCTTTTCCCAGGTCACATATATTCCAATTCCCTTGCTGTGATGATGTCTTAAGTTCTGAGTGTTTGTGGTGGCTCCCAGGAGGTCTCAGCATCCAAGTAAAGGCAGGGGGAAGCAGATGGGAATGACCAATCTTGAGCCCAGAGATGTGCTTGGCCCAGCACCAACACACAAGGGAACTACACAACCTTGGCTCCTCAAGGACTCCCACAACTTCTGTCCCTCAACTCTTCAAGCCACAAAACCAGTGGCTCTGGAATGCAAATTGCTGTAAGGATCTTATGGGGAATCAAGACAAGCACATACTTTAAATATAAACAATGACTATACAGCAAAGTGGATTTCTCACACTTCAGTTTCAGGAGAGGCAGAAAGCCTGCTTTACTCAAAGGATAGTGTGGCATTTAACTCAGAGCGAAAAACCAATACACCCACAGATGTGAAAGCAGGTTTCCCTCCCTGTAATTCCGAAGACTTATGCTTTCATTACAGGAAAGCTACATGCCTCTATGCTTGTTTGTTGTGTGTGTTTGTTTTTTGTTTGTTGGTTTTGTGTGTTTTTTTTTTTAAAAAAAAAAAAAAAAAAAAAAGAGACCTTCAAATGTAAGCAACTCTTAAGACGACTGTGTTTTGGGAGAGGAGAAGCCAGCTGGAATGAACCTGTCATCATGCACAGCTGTTAAATCTGACCCATCATAAGTGGGTCACTTTAAGTTCACAAAACTCGGGAATTCCATGAGTACCAGACAAGCCTGTTAATCATAGTACTGTATGAAGTGTGTTTACTATCAAGCATTCCAGGAATGCTTGTATGAAGACACACTAGAGATGTAATGGTGTAATGCTGGGGGACCCGAGTAAACCAAATCTCAGGACTTGCACTACATCACAACTCCTCAAATTCTCCTTCCTACTGAAAAGTTGGGGTGAAGTTTAAAACCAAAAAGACAACACAAATTGCCATCAGAATTCAGCTCACAGCTATGGACACTGAAGTATTTCAGGAGTTTCTAACACAAGGAGCCTTCAGCTGGGCTCAGGTCCCTCCAAAGCACATGCGGCATGGCCTAGAGCCCCGAGAAAGGCGCAATGCACTTTGGCCGACCCAAACCAACTCCTCACTGTGTACCAGCAGCAGAGTTCACATGCCCACCTATCTCCAGCTCCATTCTCCCCTTGTGCTGGCTTTGGCATCCATCCTACCACCAGGAATGCTGATCCAGCTGAATAATCTAGCTAGAAAAACTTGGGGCTTGGGTTTTTTTTTTTTGGCTGGTTTAATATTCAGCCTTGTCAGAGAACCAAACTAGATCACAATGTGCTCAGACCTGATAAATCTGATTCAGCAGAAGACAGACTCCCTTTCAACAAACTGTTAATTCAGTTTGAACCATCTTATAAACCGTGACTGTGGAAGACAGAGCCCTATCTTGGTCCCCTTTTGCACCAGGCTCCACACTGGTCTGGCTGCACAAAGCCCCATAGACCAGGCATGTGGCAGTACCAGATGGATGCACAGAGCCTCTGCTGCAAAGTGAGCTGTATCTCACACGTTTCTGCCACTCACCAGAAGGCAGCATCTTTGCAAAGCATTTCAATTCCAAAACAGCTTGGCCCTCTAAAAACATAATATCCAAAGGACATCTTACTTCTAACTCTTTGGACTGCAGAGTCCTCTGGAGGCAATCACACAACCACAGAATTTTGCCCAATTGCCTGAATAGGAAATCACTTTTGCTGCAAGAATTTGGCAGATGTGCAAACTGAACAAGATATTAGAGACTATGAAAGGTGAATGAGACTATGAACACTGTCCAAGTTTTACTAAAGTGACCACAGAGCTAAAGTTACATCTTATTGGTTCCTGGAATACATGCTTTTTCAACTTTGAAATGTAGGTGTTCTTCCTTATTATTCTATGATTCTATAATTCTATGATTCCACAGACTCCCTAAGGTCTAACAAAGCCAGTTCCTGCTGCCAAATTCCAGTTCTGAATGTCATACTCTGGCCTCCCTGTGCACTTTCCATACTCTCTTTCTGAGCAGCCATTGGTTCTGAGACAGATTATAGCTATTTTTCAGAACTGACTAGGTTATTTAGAAAAAAAAAGCCATCACAGAACAAGAATTCATATGAGAAGGGGGCAAAACCCATTCAGACTCTCTCACAAGAAGCTTCCAAAATAACCCCCAGCTCTTGCTCCAGTGGAGAACTCAAATACATCATTGCACACATTGATGGTTCATCATCCCTGATAATAATGAAAAGCAGATGCTGTGCAGAGCTCTTAATGCCCAACAGAATGTCTGAGAGACATGGACACTTACATCAAACTTCTGTCGAACTGAAGAAATCTTTTTCTTTCCTTTGGGTTTTCCAGGTTTAGTTGCAGAGCCACCTGGCCATGGCAGAGATCCTGCACCTTCTACAAAGTGAAAAGAAAAAGCTCTTTTCAGTAGATGTTGCTGATTTACGGCCAGACTGTTCACACAGGAAAACCCTTAACATTTGGTGCCCAGATAAGCCTTAGCAAACCTCAACCCCCCCAAAAAAAAATAAAATGAACAACTATGTCCAAGACAAGTCCTCTCAGGGAAGAATACTTTTGACAGCCCTTCCCTTTCTTTGTCAGCCTCCTGCTAGCTTGACTCATTCATGAACCATTACTTCATTAGACATTCCTGTCCATACACCACAGAAAAACTCATGGAATGATGATGGATAGCCTCCAAGGAGAGCAAAAACGAATAAACAAGCCCTGTTTTCCATCAGGAAGATTACGAAAGTGTTCTCAGAGAAGGATTCTCCTCCCGCCAACTCCTGGATGAGATCAATTGCTCACCAGTTCAACTCATTGCATCTGCCTTCAGAGCTTCTCACCAGCTTTAGGAAGCTGTGGAGGGTTTTCTCACAGAAAAAGGTCATGATTTACTGTCAGTGAACAACCCATGTTGATAAGAGTAATGAGCGGCTGTGAGGAAGCTGTGAGAGTCTGTTCTGAA
>JANHGL010014358.1:0-11687 GCA_024611195.1 Ceyx melanurus
CAGGGGGGTTGGACTAGATGATCTTCTAGGTCCCTTCCAGCCCCTAATTTCTGTGATTCTGTGATTCTGTGATAAAAATCATAATACTTCTGTTTTCTAGTTTTCTGTCGTATCACCTAGGGCAACTCAATGCTACTTCAAAATAGTTTTAAATATCTATTGGTTTCTTAGATTTGGTAATTTCTTTGAAGACATTTAACATCAGACTCCCAGATAACATAAGGACAGAGAATAAGGGCAGACAACATCACAAAATGAGCTTTTCACCAGATAGGTACTATATAGTTTTCACTTGCTTTTCAAACTGCTTAGGAGACAAAGTCTATGGTGACACTACTATTATAGCTCTCAATGGCTCTCAGCTAGAAGTAAAAAGGTAAACTAAAAAAAAAAGAATATGGTCAGAGATAACCTAGGCTCTGTGGTTTAAACCATACTCCACATGTAATAAACCTCCGAAACTTTAAAAATTATTTCCCATTTTATATTAGTTCATTTGAGGTAGAAAACTATTAATGGAATGTTATGGTTAACATATTCATCTTTTTGCTGCAAACTTATGAAGTCATGAATGATTTGAGGAGACTGAACAAGGATATATTTATAAACACGACTTTAATAGATAAGAAGGTAAAAAAAAAGTATGCCTTTCAAAAAAATATTATCTATTGAAAGGAATCACTGAGCTAATGACAGTGAGCAGCATGCTTCTTAGCAATTCTACTCATTGCCTAAAGTTTTATTCCCATGCAGTCACACTGACATCTGTTTGTGAAGTAAGATGATAATTGGTGTGAACAAAATACACTGTTCTTTCCTAACTAAAATACATAAGGAGGAGATACTAAGAACATTTCCCTCCTGATGCACTAATAATTTTCAGTGTCTCAGGCTGGGTACAAATCTACTACTGAGCAATGATGCGGCTTGCCAGCCCTGAAATTAACATCACATAGTACTTCTCTGCCTAATAGATCCTCAGTCTAGGAATTCATTTGCCACTCAGATGTTACAGAGAAAAAATTCTAAGCCCTTATGATCTGTAAGACATGCAATTTACTTCTCTGCTTGTACTTTGTACAATTCTAATGTTCCCTGCTGCCCTTATCCCTTTGTTTTGTTAGTTTATTCAGGTTTTTTTGTTTGTTTTATGGTGGGGTTTTTTTGTATATGGTTTTTGTTTGGTTGGTTTTATTTTATGTGTGTGTTTCAGTTTTACATAACCTGCCAAGGGAGCTTTGAAGCTTCTGCACCAATTAGAAATTCTCCTCTCAATTTCAATTGCCTCTCAGTTTCAATTCAAATGAATTAAGCACTTCTTAGCAGAGATTTTCTCATTATTTCATTTGTAATAGGTTTCTTGTGTTGGCAACTTTTGCCACTCAAGTGCCAATAAAAAAATACACAACCATTTAAGCATGATTCCCTTATTTCAGATGTAAACATAATGTTTCATTACTTTTTATATAAACACTTCTAATTCAAAACAAGTTTTCGTTGGATCCACATATCAAACCATCATTTACAACAATAACCAACTACAGTGTTAGTTTTATTCATGGGCGCTAGCCAGCACAATCTGGCTTTATCATAGTTACCTAGACTTTTTGTGGTTTTAAATCAATCCCCTAAAATGCAGATAAGGAAATTCAAAGTGCACAATCCACACTAGCCCTCCTTCATGGGAAGTAAAAAGCATTCCTTCAAAAGTACCTCCCCATTTTCACCCTCATCTTGACCTATTTCCCAGATCTGTAGTTGAAAGAATTGCTAAACCTTGTCTATCATAAAGACAGGCACTTCTCCATGGTTTGGGTAACAGGGAAACTTTTCACTTTGCTGCTCAATAGTTTGCTACACCAAATACGTCAAAGGAAGTATTTTGAAGTTTACTTTGACTCATCTCTTATCTAGCTAGCTAAAAGCTAAAACTAAACAAGATAGCCTTTTGTTCCACTCCTAATCCTGATAACCTTGAGGGTTGGTTCAGGTCTGTTCTCCATACAGAGTCAACCTTATGGATTTCAGAGGAGTCAGTTCTGGTGTGTTTCCATGTAATGAAGATCAGAACAACACATGCATACAGTAATACTGAACACTATTTTTGAACTTTTAAATTATTAGAATGATTCAGAAAGCTACAAAAACTACTATTATCTTTCTCACCAAGGAATAGGAAATGAAGGTTATACTTCCCACAGTAGTTGAAAACTCAATGACTGTATAGGGTTTAGTCTAAAACACTGCATTGTTACTTCTTAAAGCAGTTTTCCACTGTCTTGTCATAACTGTGTGCCTAATAAAGGTAAATAATCTTCCTGGATAAAATAAAAGCAGGAAGAACTGATCTAATTCTTTGGACAAAAATAAATTTGTGGAATAAAGGTATGAAAATGAGTATAGCATTGAAAACTATTGTCAAGTTCAATGTTTACATTCCTTTAATTTAAATCAGAAGCACTACTGAAATAGGTTAAACAAGGGTGTTTTTACCCATCTGTCAGGGAAAAGTGGTCATATTACCATTAACATTCCCTAAAATTATATAAAACGATTGTGCTGTTTTAGTCTGGGATAGAACTAACTTTATCTATAGTAGTGGGCATAGGGCTATATTTTTGATCTTTGCTGAAAACAGTGTTGATAATGCGAGGTGTTTTACTTACCACTGAGCAGCACTAACATGGTGTTAAGGCCTTTTCTTCTATTCACCCCATACTACCAAAAGCAGGCCAGGGTTGCAAAAGAAGTTGGGAAGGAACCCAACTGCAATAGCTGACCCTCACTGACCAAAGGGATATGACTATACTATAATATGTAATATAAAGCTGGTGCAAGAGAAGAAGGAAGGAGATACTTTCTGACTGGTGGTATTTGTCTTCTCAAGTAACTGTTAACAAATTATGGAACCTGGTTTTCCTGGAGATGGCTAAACACTTACCTGTCA
Source organism: Ceyx melanurus (assembly GCA_024611195.1). NCBI lineage: Eukaryota > Metazoa > Chordata > Aves > Coraciiformes > Alcedinidae > Ceyx > Ceyx melanurus. The sequence goes on from JANHGL010014358.1 coordinate 2,948, forward strand.
ACAGGAAGTACTTTAATATCACAAAATACAATCTTGAAGATTATTTCCCAAAAAGATCCTGTGAATTACAGCTGTGCTTAGAGCCCAGTGCTACATTTGGCTGAAGGAGCAGAGGATATGCTCTTAAGAGGAATATTTTCTTGCTCAACCAGAAAAATGTTAGTTGGTCAATTCTGTGAGTACTGAACCTGCCTGCACTTCTAATATGTGAGGAATATACTCCGATGTGGTCCCCTATTGCATGTGTACTGCCCAGAATAGGTTCTCAACTCCTCCTCTTTGTGAAGTTTTTTCCATTGAAAGGAAATAAAACCAAAAACATAGAAGATTGGTGCTAGAGACAATACAGTGTTCATAAAATGTCAATAGAAATAATGAAAAAGTCTTCTGTCTAAACTGTCTGATAGTTCAGAGCCTGGGGTATATCATGCCAATCTTGAAAAACAGACACAGACACTGGTGAGAAGCTACAACATCCTTGTCTTGCACTTCGGGTTGTTCATCACGGTAAGGCTGTCTTCACTACTGTCTGAAATGAAAAATAATTTTTAATATGTCTTCAAAAGAGAGCAATAGGTTTGGTAATTTTACAGATATTGTAGTCTCAGGAAGAACTCTGAATTTTTAATTTGCATTTTCACAATTTTGTTTGTATGCAGGAATACAAAACATTAAACACAAAGGCCAAATACAAAATGTACGCTCATATGGTTAAAACTGAGTATGGCTATAATCTGTATTTTTTAGGAAAAGGCTAAGGTTATTTTCATACTTGCTTGTAAAAAACCTATGTTTAACAGAAAAAAAGCACATACACTTGGGTCCACAAATTACCAGTAAACTTATACCTTCAACCTAGATTGATTATAGCCTTCAACTGATCAATTCTCTGAGAGAAAAATCAGATAAATATCCATAGCATTGGTTACAAAATTCTTACAGAAGCAAATAAAGTAAATTGGTAATTATCTTGCTGTTCTCAGTAGTGCGCTTGCTCTGGTAAACTGAAGGGCTAATCCAGTATTCAATTGATTAATGAATTCTGAAACCAAATTTAGACATCGTGAGAATAACAGATTTCATTGTGTTTCTCCTCCTTCTTCTTTTATACGATGCTAAAGAATAAGGATATAAGACTTTCCAAATCTTATTTTTAGTTTAATCAAAAGTGTAGATCAAAACCTTTCCTTTTACCTGGTTATGTTCCTTCACAAACTTTCCTAATTATTTTAGAAAGTAATTATTTTTCAAAAAAATATCCCAAACTAAGCAGATTTTTCCTGGCTATGGTCTTTGTTGAAGTCACATTATCCAGTAGAAGGAAAACAAAGAAACCTGCTTTCCTGTATCATTACTACTTTCCCCTAATAAGAGCTTAAAAATTCTTTCGTATATGTAACTTCTTTTTCCCTTTCTTTTGATATTTTGTTCTACCCACTGAACTTCTTTGCCAGAGTTTCTGTGCTATGTAAAAGACTTAAACTTCTGTGCTTCCTTTTTATTTTCAACTCTAAACTGGAAAGAAGTTATTTACTAAAATAATGTTATGTTGCAAAATGCTTATACAAGACCTGAATGATCAGTCAGATTTCACTTTTCCCTTGAATACGGTGTTTGCAATTGTTTCAAAATAACTGTCATTAGCCATTTGGACAGATCACTAAATGAAGAAACTTCTTGTTTCCCACTCAGCACTCTCATGGCATCAATCCGTAGAGCTCTGCAGTTTGCATTCCTCAGATGTGAAGGCAGCACCAGAAAACACAATGCACTTCAATGAGACCAAAAGAAACAGTATGCCATGCATCAACCAGGAGTGAACAGTTGAACTATTAATACTCTGGGAAGTGTTGACACAAGTTCAACTGTGGTGGCAGGAAAACAAAAGGGAGAAAGAAACATAAACAATAGTCCTTCTTTTATGTAACTTTCATTGTTAATATTTGATGTTAGCCTCCATCTACAAAATGACTTTCAATCATGTTTCCTTTTTCTTATCTTGAATTATGAACTGTTTAATGCATCTGAAAATTAAAAAAATATCTCTCAATAGAGAGAAACAGTGCAATTCACCAAGTGGAAGAAGCATCTGTATTAGGTCCATATTAGAAAAGACCTTGTGTCAGACATTTGAATACAGAGTATAAAAGTCCATCAACAGCTTTACAATCCTCACCTGTACTCTATAATTTGTAAGGAGGTTTCACGCTGCAGCAGGCTGAGTTGTACGAGATGAGAATTTTGAAGTGTAGAGAGACTACTTGGCCATTAGGTGCAGAAATATATCACCTTCTAGCCCTCAGTTTCTAAATGAATGCCAGTTGTTTTTATGAAAATATATGTTAAATTTCAGGTAAGAAAAGCTCATGTAAGTTAAATTTCAGGTAAGATAAAATTTGACAGATTTATTTTTGATGATGCATGGGACACTGAAATGTATATGATTCCCTATGAGTAAGAGGGAAAGTTTTAAGCATCAAAGAGATTAAATGAGCCTTATAATATATTCTGAGTTTGGCTCACAGGAGATGTGATACAAGCACTTGTGAACATCACCTGCCTCACTACAATTTCCTTTGTATGACAAGCAAGCAGAAAGATCTACATGTGTTAGGTACATTCTTAATGTATCCAAATAATTCACCTTACTCCTCAGTCAATTTCCACTGCTTGTGAGGCCTTCTGGCTTTCCATATTCTTTTGGTCGGTAATAAGAATTATTTACCACTGGCATATCTGAATACATCTGTGTGCTTTCTCCAGGACACTTCTCAGTTTTCATGTGGTTACAACATTTTTCAGCATATGAGTCACTGCAAGAAGCACAGCATGTGCACTGGAGTCAAATCAGGAAAGAATAGCTGCAATTGAGAGGAAGATACCAATTCTCATGACACTAAATGAACTAATGTGGGGACTGTTCAGTTAATTACATCAAAATAAACAGAAAACAGACAACATATGCAAAGATCAAGGCATCAGGAATACTCATCTGTCAATGCTCCATCTCTCTAAAACAGGTTGGTGGTCAATGCCTCAGTGTCCAGATGGAGAACAGTGACAAGTGGCGTCCCTCAGGGGTCTGTACTGGGACCTGTACTGTTTAATATTTTCATCAATTATATTGACAGTGGGAGCAAGAGCACCATCAGCAAGTTTGCAAATGACACCAAGCTGAGTAGTGCTGTCAAAAGGCTGGAGGCTCGGGATGTCATCCAGAGGGATCTGGATAGGCTGGAGAGGTGGGCCCAGGTGAACCTCATGAGGTTCACCAAGACTAAATGCAGAGTCCTGCACCTGGATCAGAACAATCTCCACTATCAATACAGGCTGAGAGATGAGGTTCTGGAAAGCAGCTCTGCAGAAAGGGATTTGGGGGTGTTGGTGAATGAGAAGCTGGACATGAGCCAACAGTGTGCACTTGCAGCCAAGAAGGCCAATTGCATCCTGGGCTAAATCAAGAGTGGCCAGAAGATGGAGAGAAGTTATTCTGCCCCTCTACTCTGGTGAGACCTTGTCTGGAGTACTGCATCCAGCTCTGGATTGAGAGAAAAATACCATGACATAGGTTAGGAAAGGGGCTGGAAGATATTTAATGGGACTTTGCAAGAAAATAATTTTTATTTAATAAATCAGCTAACCTTCCTACATAACACAGATAAAAATCTTCACCTGAATTATCTCTGTATTACACAGAGAAATACAAAACCTTTCCCTATCATTTTATCATATATCGTTAATAAAGATCATAATAACGTGTGAAATTTCAATCTCCAATGGTTTTAAATATTGCTATTATGATGAATTACTTATATCATTTGACATTGAGACATCCATCTGGAAGTAATTCCCATATGATCCTTAACCTAATAAATTCCAGTATTTCTTCTGCAAAATATGTTTTTATGTATTCTTCTCTAATTAATGTTTATAAATTTGTAAACGGTGAGTTTCGAGATGATGCATCCAGACTCTTTTCAGTGGCATCCATTGATAGGATTATGGGCAACAGGTACAAGCTGGAACACCAAGATGAGTGGTGCTGTTGATGCACCAGAAGAATGGGATGTCATCCAGAGGAACCTGGACAGACTGAAGAGGTGGTCCCAGGTGAACTTCATGAGGTTCAATTAGAGCAAGTGCAGGGTCCTGCACCTGGGCCAGAACAATCCCCACTATCAATACAGGCTTGGGGATGAGGTGATAGAGAGCAGCCCTGCAGAAAAGGACTCAGGAGCCCTGATAGATGAGAAGCAGGACATGAGCAGCCAGTGTGTGCCTGCAACCCAGAAGGCCAATGGTATCCTGGGCTGCAGCAAAAAAAGCGTGGCCAGCAGATGGAAAGAGGTGATTCTGCTGCTCTACTCCACCCTGGTCAGACATCACCTGGAATACTGCATTCTATGTCCAGCTCTGGAACCCTCCGCACAGGAAGGAAATAGACCTGATGGAGTGGGTCCAGAGGAGGGTCACAAAGACGATCAGGGGGCTGGAGAAATTCTCCTATGAGGACAGGCTGAGGCAGCTGAGATTGTTCAGCCTGAAGAAGGCTCCAGGGAGACCTAATAGCCACCTGCCAGTACCTGAAGGGAGCTTATAAAAACACTGGAGAAGGCCTGTTTATAAAGGCCTGTAGTGAAAGGTCAAAGGACAATGGTTTTAAATGAGAAAGGAGTAGATTTAGATGAGAAATAAGGAAGAAGTTCTTTACCACGAGAGTGGTTGAGCACTGGAACAAGTTGCCCAGAGCGGTGGTTGAGGCCCCATTCCTGAAGACATTCAAGGTGGGGCTTGGCAAGGCTCTGAGCAACCTGTTCTAGTTGAAGATGCCCCTGCTCTTAGCAGGGGGGTTGGACTAGATGATCTTTTGAGGTGACTTCCATTCCCTATCATACGGTGATAGTGTGATATTTTTAAAGAAAACTGCTAATGAGTTTATGCCAAATTTGTCCTGATCTTGCTTTGGTTCTACAAATAGCTATTTCTTAGACAGAGGTAGTAAGAGTACATCTGCTTTTATATTTGCTCATTTTATAGTGGAGCAAATACAAGTAATATTTCTCTAGGTTATAATGATCATTCAGATTACAGCCGATGTGATTGATTTTGGAAATACCCTATCATTATTTACCCACAGTTTTTTACTACTAAGTGCTCTTGGGTGCTTCTTTTAGAAAGGAGTCTGATTTATCATTTATTTACCATGTAAGGTTTAGTCCTCAATTTTCTTGCTTTTTAGGATCCCATTCCTCACTAAGAAGCCTTCAGAAGCAGAACTAAGGTACAGTACTGTCTTCTGTTTTCTTTCCCTATTCGATCATATTAATAGACTAGTTTTCCTGGCCATATTCTGAACCAGAAATGCTCTAGTTCACTTATCTTTTTCGAGTTTCTTTTTGAAAACAAATTTCACTGGTCTGAGATGAATACACAGCAGGAGATTTAAATCATTCCTGATTTGGAATGGAAGCACTGTACCTGCTTTTTACTTGAATCTAGGGGCCACAGATTAAGAAAAAAGGTGCTCCCCCTCCTCTACACATGTATTCTTGTAAGCCGGATGGAGTCCTTTTTTTATAAAGTTCATGTAAACTATAAAAACAATTACTAACAACCTTATTCTTCATCACCTTGTGCAATGGGAACATTGCTATGGATAGGAGTGCGGATGTGACGTGGATGGAGGGCTGACTTTATCACTGTTTACAGGAGAACCTCAGAAATTGGGATCCACTCCCTCCACATATGATGACAGGAACATTGCCCACACAACTGGATGAATAAAACACAAAATCCCTTTATTTTTGAGAATCCATATTCTCTAAATATCCAGCATTGAGGGAGAATGAAAAAATGTTGCACCTCTCTGTGTTCAGTGTGTTTCCTATTTTGCTGAGGAGAAGCTGTGTTTTCCTAATGTTGTGAATGAATCAACAGTGATTTACTTCATAACCCAATCACAATTCTGTTATTCAGAATAAATTGTTGGTCTTTTAAGATATTTTTACTGTAATATTAGCATTGCAACATACTCTCACATTTAATCAGTGGGTATGTGGTTCTCTAGCATGGGGGCTGCTCTGGTTCAAATCTCTCCTCTGCATGCAGAGACTCATAACCACTTTTCAGATTCATAGAGTTCAGGCCTTTTGAAAAGACCGTTTTCTTTTGCTTAACTTTCTTGTCACTACTTGAATTAGTTCTCATCCTGACAATTAAGAAAATCACTAATTGTTAAAAGAATATCCTCTTAAGCAGTCTCATCTGTTGCCATGAAGGACAAGTTACTATTTTCCTATCAACATCACTACACTTTGTTTATTTTTAAAAAGAAAACACACAGGCTTTTGTTATTATTCTTCTCCCCTCTGAAGGTTGTACTGCTTCTGAAGTATTCTACTCTAATTAGGAAATATTTCTTAAGTACATTTGCACTATAGACAGTATGTTCCAGACACTGTTTTCTGTTTTGAAATAGCAGCCAGTAGATAATAAAAACTACAATGAAATAAATTAAGAAGCAGAAGAATATTTTAAAAGACATGTATATTGCAAAAGAATGTAATGACATCAAAAGGGTACTAAGTTCTACACTAAACCAGTTCAAAAGTTATAGATATGTTTGTAGTTCCATTTTATTAACCTTTAACTACATTATATGTATCTATATTTTTAGAAGAATTTTTGTTTCCATCATGCCCATTGTTTCTGAGTAATATAGATGGACATAAATGTCTGTAGATGCAGCCCTGGTGCCAGATGAGTCATGCAGAGAGCATCTGTGGAGGAGGTGAAACAGAAGCCCACTTGGCATCTTCCCAAGCTTTGATTCTGAGTTCCAGCCAGCCTGTGTCAACTTGTATGAATGCCACAGCAAATAACACTCCAGTGGTGACATACAGTCATGTTTCTCCTATGGTTTCCTAGATCCATCAGAAGGATTTGTGTAAGACAGTGCCTACCAGTGGAACATTAAACATCTATTATTGTCCAGACTTATCATCATTTGTAACCAAAGAGGATCATTAAAGAAAAAAAACCAAACCACCAAACATCCATTTAGCACCTCCTCCACCCCCAAGAAAAACAAACAGCAAAACCAAGACTCAGATGAGAATGACAGAAAATCCATGGTAGAACTAGGTTTTCTCCTCTAGAGTTGAAGAGAATATTATGATAACCACCTTCAAGTGACCTGCAATAAAATCTTTCCTTAAGAAATCACACGCTTTCCTCAAGATCAGATGTAAATCCCTCTTAAAACATCTTGACTTGGGATCCATAAAAATAAGGCCAACAGCAAGCTGTTTGTGTTCATATCCCTTCTCTTGTATGAAAATTCATCTTGTATTCCCCCATTCTTTATCAAAATATTTGGAAAGTGCTATAGGTGTACTCATATGAATTACAGAGTTGGAGTCCTTCCTTTACTCCTATTCTAATATAGTTTGTGGTGTACTCTAGGTTTCACACTTGTGAGGATATGACCAAGTTTCTGTCTTGTATATCCAATGACATTCCACTCCTAAGGATTTGCAAAACTAATTAAAAATCATTTTCAAGCACTGTATTTGTATATACACTGATAATAGGATCTGTTAATAGGATAGATTACAGACTGCATTCAGATGTAGATAAGCTAAAACTAACTTGTTAAAAGATTATTTTAAATACATGACATTGGCAATTTAGTTTGAGTATTCTTCCTTCTGAATCAGATGGAACCAGCAAAGTGATAAAGTATTGATAGAAAGGACAAAAAATGCTGATTATGTTCATCTCTGAGACAGAGAAACGGGTCACCGCTATCTCAGGAAGGTTTAAAAGTGAAAAATAGCACAACTCAAGAGATTTACCCTTGAGAAAGGGTAAGAAAACCCTTGAGATTTATGTTTAGAATAAAGTCTGAGGTGAAACCTCACTGCAAACTCAAATAAGGTTCTTCAAAGTGAGCCTGTCAGAGGAAAGAAGAAGCAGACAAAGAACAGATGAAAATGTAGGAGGTAGGGGAAGAAATAAGTGAAGAAAAGGTAAGGAATAGAAGGAAAGAATGAAAGCAGAGACTGAAGAGCCAAAGTCTCATCAATGCCTGGGCTGCAATTAGCAGTTTTTTGTTGACAACTCTGGCATTGCTATATGCATAGGTAAGTTTCAGAGCATTTATTTAACATACCTTCCAAGGTGCCCAGTAGTATTTGGGTATTTCTCAAGTAGGGCTTCCTGCCTTTGTACTGTGCCACAATAATCTTGTGGTGCTGGTTCTAGATGGAAACTGCCTTGTTTTCAATTACATGACAGACGGAGATGTTGACTTCAGTCTGCCTGAATGGGTGACAAACCCATAGTTAACATCCTGGTTTTATTTTCTATTTACTTTAAATTAATTTAGTTCATATTCACTCAACCCAAGGTTTCTACAACTATATTATGTTTCCTTTACTTACTTGGACCAAGTATAAGTGAGTGGGATGTTTCAAGAAATAAATATGTTAGGGCTACAATGATCTCCCAAAGTAATATTTCCAGTTATTGTCATCCTTCCATGAGTCCAGAGATTCTATTCCAGCAGAAAATATTCTACATCCCTGCTAAAGCAATTTTGACCAATTTAGTTTTATCTTCAATTTTTCCTTTCATAACCCTAGCTGTCAATATAATTTCACCACTATGCCCCTTAGTTCCCTATCTCCTGGAATACTATCCACTTCATTCTAATGGTATACGTATTTTTTGGTTCTTT